>JACEEZ010009259.1:115000-160000 GCA_016584305.1 Chionoecetes opilio | reverse complement strand
ACCCTCTAACTCGCCCGCACCCGAATTTTTTTTTACATTGTATAGCAAAATAAAAGAGCTGAAAAACAATATATACGCTACATTCACAAATAAGTGTTTTACTGTGTTTAGCACGATGATAAACAAACATGGACTGGGGCCCCATGATTTACAGCTAGGGTCCCAAACAGGGGCCCTTTATCTCAATTAAAGGCCACAAACAGAGGCCCTTTATCTCAAATAAAGGGCCTCAAACAGGGGCCCTTTATCTCAAATTATTTGTAATTTTATTTTAAGTTAAATGAATTATTTAGCAATGCAAAATATTATTTTTCAAAACAAAATATATATGGAAATCTTTTAGCAAGGACCCCAGGTTTGGGGCCCCCAAGCTTGAGGGGCCCTAGGCTGGAGCCTATACTAGCCTATAGGATAATCCGGCCCAGGGTAGGGGAAAAGAGACAGAAAGGCGTAAACGTGGGTATTGTAATTTAAACGGTATCGAGTAAGTTCATATTCCCCAAGTGACTGACATTCGCAATACGACGTCACATGGGGAGGCAATGTGTGTACTATAATAGTCATGTTTTATCAATCAAAATTGTGAAAAGCGATGAGTTCAGACGGGAAAATTCTTCTATACGAGGGTTCGGTTGGTGCCTTTTCCAAACAACTCACCAGCAGGTCAAACACAATAAGGGAGGCATTCAAGGGGATACGGATCTTTGAGGGGACATTCCTAAGCAAAAAGAAAGAAAGAAAGAAAGTAAAAACGATTTTCAGGGATTTGTGAAAAAAGACGCCTTCATATTTTTGTTAAATATGAATACTTTATAATTTGCCGAGATTTAGCAACTTACTAAAAAGTGAAAGAAAATATAAATAGAAGACACATCCGCCGACCCATTCAAGTTTGTTTTAGTCCGATAAATAATTGTAAGAGAGAGAGAGAGAGAGAGAGAGAGAGAGAGAGAGAGAGAGAGAGAGAGAGAGAGAGAGCGGAAAATATGAAAACATGTTGTATGGGGGTCGCCTCATACCACATCATAGAGTTGTCTTAACTTGATAAATATAAAAGGGCCGAACTAACATAGACCGAAAAATTTTTTATAAGACAACCAAACAAAAACACGAATCAAACGGCGATAGTATCATTTTTTAGTGACCGTAAAATACCAAACCACATCGTTTCGTGAGCTTGGACTCCATTTGTAGGCTTATTTTGGGGTTACAATAGTTTCTGTGGGAAGGAAGGAGAAGAGATTTTGGTGAAAAAAAATAAAAACAGTACGATGCATAAGATACGAACGAAGGAAGTGGAAGAGGAGGAGGATAAGATAAGATTTTCATCCTCTCTAGACACTTTGCAAGTACCAACTACAAGGTTATTGACTATACAAAGCGCCGCCACGTCAGCACGAACTAGGCGGGCTGGAACCGTTGACCGAATGCACAGGGACGCTGCACATTGCGATGTCACGTCTCTACCAACCTTGCCACCCTGACGGGCAAGAGGAGGAGGAGTAGAGGTGGATTGGAAACGTCACATATCGCCTTTCCTTCCACCTCCTCAGTTAATAAAGCTCGTGAATACCTCGTTAAAGGGCGACACGAAACCCAATCTGCGTCACTCCCTCGCCTAACCTCCGCCCGGTCACTTCCCGCGTCAGAATTTTTGAAATGTTTGTTTCACCCTGTCTCTCATCAAGAGATTCTGCCTCCTTCTCCCGTGGTGTTTCCTCGGTCACAGCCTCCCTTATTACATCCTCTTGCCCTACTGTCGTTCATGAACGTGTGTGTGTCATATTTCCCTCTACTCACTCCGTCTAGTTTTATGGGACGGGTGCAACGTGGTGAACATTACCGCGAGTAAACTGTCTTTTTACTATTTTCAACAGGTAGCACAATACACTAATAATAGTACGGGTGCTATATAATAGCAGTGGCGTACCCTGAACATTGGAAAGGGGGGGCCAATATATATATATATATATATATATATATATATATATATATATAATATATATATATATATATATATATATATATATATACATATTATTTATTATTTATCTTTGCAAAAAGGGTGGGGGGGGGGGGGGGCATGGCGCATGGTCCCCCCCTCGGTACGCCACTGGCTGCTAGCTACCATAATCACCGCCTAGATTATACAATGTAATTTACGATATACCAAGTAACCAAACACCCCTACACACCCTCTTTTTTGTTTCCACTGGGGTTCAAAGTACTCTCGAGCGTCTGCTGAGGTTTGGTTCTTTCTCGGTGCTGTGTTTGTGAAGTGTAAGGGTGTTGGGTCACCCGGACGCGGCGTCGGGGCGGTACAAAGGGTAGTGTTGCGGATCCGGTGCAGGTGGAACGAATAGGTCGCCTCTCTCTCTCTCCCGTGAAGCAAGGCAGCTTTGAGTTAGTCTGCATTTTTAGCTTCGCATACGCACTCGAGGAAAGTTATGGAGGCAATAATGAAGCACCTCTCGCTCTGACCTTCCGTCCCACGGCTCCCTCAATACACCGCGACTGACGCCTCTTCGCCCGTCTCAGGACAGTGTTTCCTCAGTATTGTGGAAATAAGGGACAGGAGCGAGGAGGGGAGGGGAGGGGAGAAGAGGGGAGGCTGGCACAAGACCTTCCCTCATGCGAGAGGTAGTACGTCCGTAAAGGGGACCCGAGTCTCCCTTATGACCTGCCACGGTGCCACGCCCTACAAAGGGTAATCTGTCGCTCTGTAATGTCGGTCAGTTACACGGATGTGAGGTGACCCTTGTATCCCACAGAAATTGGAAGGTAACACAGACACACACATATCTATCTATTTATCTATCTGTCTGTCTATCTATCTATCTATATGTGTGTGTGTATGTTTCCCTGCCAAGACTGGACGCAGCCTGAAACACTGGAGTGATGTGTCAGGAAGAGGTGCCGCGGAAGGGGTCGTGACAACGTGGAGCACCCGTGGCGGGGCACACAGAGGCCCTGTGTCCCGGACCATAAAGTGAATCTCACAATGAACTTTCTGCTGTTAAGTCCTAGGGGAGGCAGAGAGGCTAGGAGGGTCAAGACTCCTTCCTCTTCCAACCCACCAGGGAGGGACATCGCCAACCCGCCCAGCTGTTCAATGTGAGTGGGTGACAACAAAGTGTTACCATTCCACTCTCTGCAAGTAGCATCTGGTTCGCCTTTACTTGCCAGTTGCCAGCAGATAATACCTTTACTCGCAAACCGTGAGACAAATGTGAACAGTCATATCCTTCTCCACAAGGGGACTGTGCAGGACTAGGCGTTAAACCATTATAATACCATAAGGTCCATAACCAGTACTTCGCTTATCAGGAGTCTGGTGGAGAACATACAGATGAAAGATGACCATTGCGCTACAGTTACAGCAACTCGGTATTTCGAACAGGTAACACACACCTGTCCAATATTAATGACTAGGCTACATTCCCGCCACTTCCCCCTCATTCACAATCACGCACACCATTATTACAATACAGTGTTCATGGAAGGGTGAGGTCCGCGTGATTGATTGATTGATTTAATGCCTAAAAAGGTGAATGTGCCAGGAGGTCCGCGTGAATGTATGTGTATATAAACTTTATAAAGACAAGGGAACCACAGCACCCGAGGGAATAGGGATTAACCTCGGAATGACCAAAAGAATGCCTCACTCCAAGCCCCACCACCCAATACTCAAACAATCCCGTGCGTTCGGAAGGTGGGAGGGAGGGGCCATTTTCGCCAACTTAACGTGCGGCGAGTATAGTTCCGATGGTGCGCGGCGTGCAGTATAGGCCAGACATATTAGTATATACGGCCTTGGTATAGGCTACTTCCCTGACGCGGATGATGACGTGTAATGTATCTGGTTCAGGGAGGGAGGAGAGGAGGAGAGAGATAGAAGTCATTTAATACACTTGTCTCTGTATCCGGGGGAGCGAGTGAATGGGGATGGGTAGAACAATGGCATTCTCTTTTTACTACAACGACCATTGCAACCACTGTATCCATTTAACTATCTCTCCTCATTATCATCCAACAACAAATACTACTACACTATTGCACATTTAATTAGCATACAAAAAATACACTTGCAAAGCAGACCACTATAGAAACTCCCAACTACGTACGTGAAAGCTTAGTAAAAAATGCTAACTGAAAATCACATAAAACTGAGGTGTTGAAAAAGTGCATAATAGAAACAAATATAACATATCCTCACAACGATGTTACAATGAAGTACTTGTAATATACATAAATATATAACAAGTACATGAAAGGACACTAAGAAATGAGGGGAAAAAATAGAATAAAAAGAAATAAAGAAATAGAAGTAATAAATTAAACCACTTGTAAAGGATATTAACACAGGATATCGTACATGATACCACTGAAGCTTTTATCATTACTACACGATGTCAAAATTAATTAATAGTCCACTACTGAACAACCGAAAACAATGTGTATTATATGAACTCAAAATGTATCAGTTTGAATGACACAAAAAACTACTGTACCAAGGACCCTAGAATATAGTTATACGAAAGGCATACATCTCTCTCTCAAAAAAAAAAAAAAAAAAATCTGCCATCTGTCAAAAAACATTCAGAACCCCCCCCCCCGTCCAAAACATTCCTATCATTAAATGCCCTAGCTAGTATCCATCCCCTAAAGAAAAAACAACGATGAAAAAAATATAACCTCTAGTAACCCTCCATCCCTCAAAAGGAAGAAAATGAAAAATGAAAAAAACGAACCTTTCTAGGATGCAAAACAGCGCTGGAAGACAGCCGCTGCTTCCCCATGGGTGCTGTGAATGACGATGATGATCATGAAAAACTTTGCTTTATCCCACACACAAACAAACAAATAAATCTTTAATTATTGCAACACTTTCTTCGCTTGACATTGGGAAGGATCCAGCATCAGACTAAACAAAGAATCACCGAATGGACAACGTATCTATTGCACTACCTCTCATCATTCTCCTCCTACAACAATATATACTACTACAATATTGTTCATTAAATTAGCATTAAAAAAATATAAAAATACACATGCAAAGCAGACCACTATAACAACTTCCAAATCATTACTCATGCTTCACGAGTCAAATGTTTGTGGGGACTAAGAATGAAAGTGAGTGAAATAACTGATAAATTGTCGTAAGTCATGTTTTGACAATTTCTGGATATTTGCATCAATCAATTCCTCATCATGTGGTGCATCTATTGGTACAGTAATTGCCTTTGTCATATCTATAGTAGTCTAAAATTTGCCTCAATAAACATTCAATCAGTATGAAAATCAAGAAAATGGGACAGTTCTTGTCAATTTTCCAAAAAGTAGGAAAAATGACAGGCAATTTATGAAGGGGACGATATTGATGTGCCAGAAAGCAAAGGTTGCATGGCACTATGGGAAGAGTAAAGAAGCGATGGGGGAAAACAAGGTGACATGGTAGGGGGATAGGTAAAGGAACAGGAAGCAAGAACATGATGGTCAAATTAAATGTGACGGACATGCTTGTGCTGGAGGAGGGAGACAACATTGCTAAGGGAGCAACAAAGGGATTCTGCGAGGACAGCTGGAAGGCAAGGATTTCAGGAGAAGCAGGACGGATGAGGAAAATCTTTGGCCCAGGCGGCAGCAAAGTGGAGGCAGGACTAAAGGACATGTACCTGAAAGAGGATGTATGTCTTGAGGATGCATTAAGCCTTCCAACTTTGATAGCAGTCCATCATTCTTCACATTCTTTGTTCTCAGCATGTGTTGTCTACTCACACACATACTACACCATGGCTCTTATAATCTTCTTCACCAATATATAAAATTACCCTCAATCAAGGGGATGGTGTGTGTGTGGTGTGTGAGGTCCCAGCATTACCCAAAGATCCATCACAAAGAGCTCCAAGCACTTTCCGGGAGGAAAACTGGCGATCGCTAGTCCAGCTCGCGTAGGCAAGACCATGGGTGAATACACACACACACACACACTATTTTGTTCAAGCCCTTTCAGATATAGAACATCCAGCAGTATGCACCATTATGGGTCATGCTGTCAGGAAACTGACGTGTTGTCTGTCTTAGATTAAAGTGGCTAAACACGACAGTTTTATGCATAAGCTGTTTTCCACTTGTCTAAATTTAATTCCATACTAAATTTCATAAGATAACCTGCTTGTTACATAAACTAATACAGTATCATGCATATTTGTGTTAGTGCACTGCTACTATAGTCTTATTTGTGCCTTAGTCATAGTCACATAAAATGCATGCATTCTCTACAAATTAAAGACAACTTAACAATCTTCTGCTTGGCTGTTGTTAGTACTACTGACTCAACAGATCACAAACATGAAGCATCTTCCTACAACAGTGTGCCATGACATTCTGTAACAACACTGTGCTGCACGACTCAGAACATGAGCAGCTGTGGATGAAGACATTGCTGAATCATACAAAAAGTCAACTTGTATTTGGGTTCTTTATCCTGTACACCACACTTAACATACAAAACTGTGGACGGATCAATTATGTGCTCTGTTGTCTCTAGAAAAATAAAACAACCTGTGGTTATGGTGCAAATCATCAGCAATAACAATAATAATGATAATAATAATAACATCAATTTTGTACAGGCTTCCAATTACATTTAAGAAGCATATAATTTTCATGATATATTTGAGACTTTGTCTTTTTGGATATACACTTGCATACATACATACATACATACATACATTCACACACACACACATATATTTATACAGAAACTGGGATCCCCATATACAAACGGTTTGCTTTATGAACAAACTGAATAACGAAATTTTTTTCTGAATAAAATATAACTTTATAACGAGCTGAAATTCTATTAATGTACCGTGAGTAGACTGAATATGGTTGTAAGTGCCTGTAATAATATTTTTCATAATATTTTCAGCTAAAAAGATAGCCATGGATTGACACAACTCCGGAACAGATTATGTTCGTACATGGGGACCAGTGTAAACATATATCCCGAAACAAAACAAATGCTATATTTTCAGTCTGGAAACAAAATCTTACAGTAACAAACGTGAATAAAATGCAATACACACACTTATGGGAGCAGATCTTAACCCTGAGATATGGAACAATGTAATAAGAGGCAACAGACACAGCACTTGCTTACTTAATACAACACGAGGCACTTGCATTCATCACCGAATCCTTGAGCCTTATACAGACAGTGGTGTAAGGCTGCTCAGGCTAACTGCATGTCTGTGCCAGTCAAATAGTGGCTCCCAACCACACCTTTGCCACAGCAACAATCATGCTTAGTTATGCAGAAAGTGAAAGTATTAAATTACATGGGAATGCTGAGGATATGGTCTGATAGGTGAATGGATAGATGAAGAACGATTAAGGTATATCGGGTGCGTTAGGTGAGAAATTTCCATCGACATTCTTTGTATCAATTTTTGGTAATTATGTTTTCTTACGAAGTCATACATATGCACATAAACAAGAAAATGTATATACTCTCAAATCTCTCACACTTTATAAACGGCCACTTCAAGCTACGAACGGCTGTACACATATGCATTGCTGGAGATCACAATTATATACTTGATCTTTTAGAAAACTAATAATATCGTCTTTGTATACACATTCTACCCTCTGAAGCACCTCAAACCCCTTTATTTATAAGATGGATGAATTAATTTTTGGCTTCTCCCACTCTCAATGATGGGAGTACCTGTGGGGAGAGAAGAGTCATGTTAACCTTGTAGGGACTATATTTGATAATATTATTTGATATTTGATAATATTATAGAACAAACATTTACGAAGATAACGGTATATCATTTATACTGATAAACCATAGGAAGGGAGATGGGAGTGATGTTCGAAAATGTCAGGAATCGCAAAACTGGCTTCCACTGGAAATAGCCCAAACTGAGTAGCAAGTCCAGTATAGAGTAGTCTTTGCCAGCACCTATCTTATAGATTTCAGACATGTATTTCAACACCAATAGTATACCAAATCAATGACCAGCCCGAAACATACTGTGTTTTTCATTTTTATCTCTTTTTAATAACGGATAATAAGAATGAGTTAAAACTGTGGTCGTGACGGAAAGGAAAATAATGACCACCATCACCACTGCTAATCAAAGGGGCTCTTTGGAAAGGCGGAAATCAATCTCAAGATGAAGTGGTCATGGCAGCCTAAAAGTGTTTAAGAACAAGAATGGTACATGTGAAGAAGAGTGCCTGAAATTGAAAGCTGTACAAATAGGAAAAAAAAAAGAGAGAGAAGAGGAGAGAGAGATAGGAGGAGGAGAGAGAAGAGAGAGTGAGAGGAGAGAGAGAGAGAGAGAGAGAGAGGAGGAGAGAGAGAGAGAAGAGAGAGGAGAGAGAGAGAGAGAGAGAGAGAGAGAGAGAGGGAGAGAGAGAGAGAGAGAGAGAGAGAGAGAGAGAGAGAGAGAGAGAGAGAGAGAGAGAGAGAGAGAGAGAGAGAAAAACACAAGAAAAGCAGCACAACTCATAATAATAAAAAAAGTATAAAAAACCATCCTCATTGATACACAACAATGATGTTATCAGCAAAACGCAAGTGGGTGCATGTGTATGTAAGCTTTGTAGTGCGATATATGAACATGCATATGTGTAATACAAGGGTATTTTCTTGTGTTATGTTGACACAATCTAATGCCAGTGGGAAGTGTTATGTAATAAGAAGGAAAAAAACCACAGATCACATAAGAATAATAGATTCATCCTGTAGAAAGTCCTCCATTAGCAAAATACATCCATGGCAGACATGACCATGCAGCACAACCAAGACACAGAGCCCCGTGCAACCCGTGCTTCCATGACGTGAAGGACAAAGTGCACGATGGAGGCTGAGTCCTCTGACCTTTTAAACTGCTTACTCCTCATCCAACAATTATTTTTAATCTCCCCATTGACAAAGGCATTCTTGGCTACTAGGTTTCGGTTTTTCGTACCCGACCTAGCTTCATGGTCAACATGTTCCACTACCCATGAGAGGAAGGGAGCAACTGGCTGCATCCCTGAAGCTGAGAAAGAAAAAAACACATGTACTCTATTATCATCGAGACAACATTTTCTTACGTATGAACTTGCAAGGAAAATGCAGAACAAAAAGCTACATAATTGTCTTGTAACAATGTGCTGACGACCCCGTTTGTGCTGGCAACTCTTAAGGCGCGTCCACACAATCCGGCACTGCCCGCTGAGTGTATTTCTCTCGCTTCTTTAGCAGTGTTACCAGATGGAGCAATGCCCGGCAGGCTGTGCCCGGCAGGTGATTTCCCTCAACTGCGGGCACGGGCTGCCTGCTGGTTTGCCCGTCAAAGCTATGAAAATGTTTCCAATGATGGGAGTTTCACTTGAGCACGATAGTGACGATAAGCCCGTTTGTGAGTGAGAACGTTAATTGAAGGGTAGCTTCCCTTGACCACTGTTGTTACGTAGACGGGATAGAAGGGTTATTCCGTCATCACACCAGCAAGCAAGAGTATTTTGATGGTTTGCCCGTGATTTGTCACCTGCTAATGTCACCTCCGTTCATGCCCACGCCTCACTCGCCAAACTTATTTATTGGAATGGGATTTGGTTACAATGTTTGCCCGTCGGGCAGTGCCCGATCATGTAGACGCACCTTAACTGCCTTCTAACAACACTTAAATATGGGCATGAGGGTTAACCCCTTGTATGTACTAAGAAATTTCCGCTAAATATTTTTCCCCCTATTCCTTAAGTAATAATTACGAATTTCTCTTCCCTATTTTTTCATTGACAGAAGAATGTTATTAATGCATCATTCAGAGATGGCAAATACTAATACCTATACCCTGTTCCCTTTTTCACATATTCCTATTTTGTTAAGTTTTCAAGATTTAAATTTATGGTCTTGATGGCCTCAGTGTGAAGCTGGCAACACAAATTACATGTTCAATAATTTCTGAGCAAGACAACTCAAGTTTTCAGCAAGGCACTTAGAATTGAATTGAATTAATGCTAAAAAGGGAAAATGTGCCAGACATCAGAGGTCATATGGCACTATGGCAAAGCATAATAAAGGGGAGGGGTTATAGAGAAAGAGTGAAAGGGTGGGGGAAGGGAAAGGGAAAAGGAACTTTATAGTAGTAGGTTTAGATCAGAGGAAGGACGTGATTTTTTGGGGAAGGAGATCATAAATGGAATTTTGGGACGGGGGGGTGAAAAAGGAAATTTCTTGGAGGCAGATAATTTGATTTTTATAGAAAAAAAAACAGGAGAAAAATGTTTGTCTGGGGAGGGGAAAGTCATGAATTTTCCTTTGAAGAACAGAATTGGTAGGGTCAGGGGTGAGATATCAGAAGGGGTAGCGTCCAGATAGAGGGTTAGCAGGATCGGGGATATCAGGGGGGGGGATCAAGTGTAGTAGGTGAAGACACGTAGTGGTCAGGGGGCGAGGGTAGGGATTGGGATTGTTGAGACAAAAGGGATTTGAAAGTACAGCCGGAGGGAGGGGTAATTAAAAATAGACAAAAACAGGGGGACGGTTATAGGTGTAGAAGAGGGGGGAGGGGGACATAGGGTGATCAGAGGGAAGGGGGAAAAGGGGGGGTTTAGAGGGGGGGGGGGGAAAAATGAGGGGGAAGGCGGGGGAAGAGGGGGAACAGAGGGGGGAAGTTAGGGGGTTTTCAGAAGGAGGGAAGAGGGGGGGTAGGGGAAGGGTGGGAGGAAGAGGTTTATTCGCAGACTTGGGTTGAGAAAGAATGGGGGTGATTAGGCTTTTAAAGGGGGCCCGAGGGGTCATGCAGGCAAAACATATCCTGTTAAAAGCCATGTTCAATTGAGCTTTTAGGAAAGAACACACGTTTTGTTGTGACATTCTTTAATCATTGCCCCCTTAAAAAGTCCTCTCCCACAGAGGGCTCTTTGGAAACACGACCTCATTTTACTTTCCCCCTCGGTGACTTCCTTGCGGGAAATTGGAAAGGAAAAGGGTTTTAGAGTAAAATTGCCCCCCTTTGGGTCCAATGAAATTGAAGGGTTTTTTTTTGCATAAAGAAACCCCTACATTTCCCAAAAAGCCTCACAGGGTGTTGAACACTTTCAAACAAATAACCTTCTCCCATGGTGACCCACTTTTGTCCCCTTTGGATGGGGCCCCTTCCAAAAGTTTTTCAGCTTTTAAAGTAAACAAAAATAACATTTTGCAGGGTTTTGGTCAAAAAAAATCACTTCAGGTTTGGCCTTTGGGAAATAATGATTTTGCCTTTTTTTTACTTTTTTTTTCCCTTTCGGGGATATGAAAAAAAAAATCAAAATTAAAGGGAGCGGGGGGACAATATATTGAAAGGGGAAGAAAGAAAAAAAAAAAAAAGAAAAAAAAAAAATCCAAAAGAAGAAATTTTTTTACAAAAAACAAATGGGACAACCCCTAAAAATATTAATTTTTTTTTTTTTCATTTTTTTAAGGCCTTTTCAAACCCCTAGTCAAAAAAAAAAACAAAAAAACCCCACTTGCAAAGCCTTACAGAATGTTTAGGATTGGGGAATTTTGAATACAAAAAATAAAAATTATTTAAAAAAAAATTTCACAAATTAAGATTTACCAAAAAAAAAAAAGAAAAAAAACGCAGAATATTTCCAAACTCTTCGATAGCAATGGTAAATAATGTTTTTTCTTTTCTATAAATTATTAAATTGGTGGCCACCGAGCATTCCCTCAATGAAATGTTTTAAATTGAAATTGCACGAAAAATTTTAAAAGGTTTATTTAAAAAATATCACAAGTTTTTTTAAAAAAAAATTTTCTGAAAAAATGTAAAAATTTATTTAGGCCAATAAAAGGAAAATTGATTTTTCAATTTGGCGGTTTTTTTCTTTGAAATTGTTTTAAGGGGGTTTCCCCTTTAATTTTTTTGGGGGCCCTTGATGAAAAAAGGATTTTTTTTTTCAAAATAGCGCCCGAAAGGGTTTTGCACCTTTCTAATTTTGAGTTTTTTTTCGGGATGGCCCCCTTTCCAAGGGGGGGAAAAAAGGCAAAAGCAAGTTGGACCCAAATTTGGTTGTTGGCGGGGGACGAGAGTTTTTGAGAGGGAGGTTTAGTAGGGTGTGGGGGGGGAACCTTTTAAAAAACTAAAGGGGGGGTTAAAGGGGGGCCCCGTGAGAGACATGCAGGTTGACCCCTGGTCTTGCCCAGGGAAAAAAAAAATCAAACGCCCATTTTTGCACCTCCAGTGGTTTTTATTGCCCGGTCGGACCAAAAGGTAGAAAATTTTTTGGAAAAAGGTTAGTGAAGTGGGAGGGACGAGCAACTAAAGCAGAAAAGGGAAATTTCGTGGAGAAGAATATGGACGGGTTTTTGACATAAGGGCCTGCCCTCCCCGTCTTCCCGCAAGGACCAGGAACCCCACTGCTCCAACCCCCACGTGCCAGCGGGGGAGGCACACGGCAGGTGGCCCCCGGGCCCAGCAAAGTCCCATTTTAGATGGAGGGCTGTACTACCAGGGGGAAAAAATTGGGGAGGGAGTCAATGTGATGACGGGTAACAAAAAATGAGCGCATAGACAAGTGAAAGCAGAAAAGAGAAAGCATTTGGAAGAGGGGGCTAATGAAAAAGCAGAGCAGAAAGATAAGTAAAAAGGAGATGTCTTGAGCGCAGGAGCGATTTTCCTGGGCCAGCGAAGACCCCAGGTTTTGAGGGGGGAAAAGGAGGAGTCATTCACCCTGCCATCAGAGGAAAGAGGCGGAGCAAAAGGAGGTGCCATATGGAGGGACCGATGCTCAGGAAGGGCGGGGGGCCCCTGGCCCCCCTTGTGAGCAGTATGGACAGGCAGCGAAGAAAAAAACACAATGCCAGCCCGGAACCTGGCGCTGGAAAGACCCGGGTTTCGAGTTCCGCCCATGCTGCTGCTGCCTTGGTTCTTTATTCCTCCAGGACTATCGCTGACGGCCCCCTCTTCCAGAAATGTCGTACTGGTTCGATTAACCAAGCTGGGAGGGCCCGGGAGGATGCCATGGCATCGGCCCGGGGCCTTGACCAGGGGGAAACACAGGTACCAAAAAAGGGATTTGGGGTTTCGATGGGGGGGAAGGACAAGACCAGGGCGATGGTGCCCGCAGCATGGGAAACTGCACCCAAGGTTTATCAGGGAGGAGCATGTGTCGTGACAGAGGAGCCATCTGGAAGGTACCTTTGGCACTTTTTACCAGAGGACCCCGGGTGGGGCCACTGAGAAGCCTGCGCTAAGGGGGGCCCGGCTTTTCTAGATCTGTGGGACATACGACTCCACCGACTCACTGCTTACGCAAGGGGACTCAATGGGCCCCCAAAACGGGGGGGAAGGGTAGTTTCTCAGCCCCCTTTTGGGGGAAGATGCTGGGGCGCAAACCCCTTTTGGAGATGCGGTTTCACACAAACGGTTCCCCCGCGCCACCTTTTCACCAGCACGACGGGCCTACCCCATTGACATGGCTTTATGTCCAGTGTGCAGTTGTGTCCAGCGGAATGAGATGCAGACAACGCAGAGTTTGAGGAGGCCAGGAGGAAGATCTCACGGAGATACCGGTTATATCTGGTCAACATGTCCACTGACCCGCAGGCCCTACCCCGTGGTCCCAAACTGTGAACGGGGCGTTCCCGTCCGGAGCGCAAAAAGATCAAGGTGGCAAGGGTCCCCATCCAGGGCTCAAAGCCCCCTCCCTCAGTACATGTGGACCCCGAAAGCATGGACTGACTGGCAAAGAAAATGAACACACTAGAAATCCCAGCAAGTACTGCCTGCAGGGGTACTTCAAATTTCTACACACAAAGGTTTACCACAGACTAGAGGACGGCCCCAAGCACTCCCCGAGCTCAGAGTGTGAGGTCGCAGCCCAAGAAAGGCCAAACAGCGGACCTTTTACGGCGGACAGGGGCATGGTTCGCACCTAGGGGCTGTGTCCTCCTCTCGCTGATGGCGAGTCAGAGGGGGGGGGAGGCGACCCCAGGTTGCCCTGACCCAGAAAATTTTAAGCGAGGGCTGGGAGGGTATGGGGTACCAGTGTAAGACCTTGCATCACACCCAAAACTGAATTTCAGCCCCCAGCTTGCAGACACTGACAACTGGGAGCCTGGCCAGGTGCACGAGCCGGATTTACTGTTCATGCCGGGGATCAGATCCAGGAACCCCGGCAAGCCGTATGAGGGTTTGGGGTTCCTATCCCCACTCAGAGCACCGAAAGAGTCGTAAGCAGGTGACAGAGGCGCGGCAGCAGGCCAGGACGGGCATCCGGGCTTGGGCCCCCCACCGGGAGGGCCCCTGCCCCCTTTTGGTTAAAAAGGACATGATGGGCAGTTTGGCCAAGTAGAGGGGGGTTTTTGACACTGTGATGTAGTCCCGATGAAACCAACTGATCGAAAGAGCTTACCACGTGTCAATTGAACTCTATTTGGTGCATGATGCAAAAACAGGGCCCAAACCGGACACTGCGAAATCATTTAAGCATATCGATAAGGGGCAATATAAAAGTGCGATTTTGCATAGTAAGAATTTCTCAAAGCAAAAATGGAACGGAAAAATCGTCTTGAATTCCATTTTTAAAAGGGAAATTTGGGATGCCCAAAATTGAGAAAAAGAATTTTGGTATACGGCGACCCCACAGTGTAGACGTTCAAAAAAAAAAATACATTACAGTAAAAGACAAGAATAATCTGTTTTAATGGTAGTACGGAAAAGTAAAACACAAATTTTTGAAGTGGATAACAGTTCTGTATTCTAGAGAATAAACTGAAGCTGCAAAAACCCCCCCACGGGGGTGTGGAGAAGGATGCTTACTGATCCATTATAAGCCACACCTAAACCCTTTTCCCCTGTGATCGCAGCAATGTCCATATGGTTACATTTTAAGAAGAATGGGGTTGAGAGATGATGATGAAAGCGAGCCATTTGTTTTTGTGAACCTCAGAAAGTTAACACACACCATCCATAGATGTACTTCGGGTTGTACTTTAACTATTTTTCTACTTGCGTTTATGATATATTATGCAAGCTGCCAACCATGCACGCAAAATATTTTTTCCCTACCCAGCACAAAGATTATATTTAGGGTTTTAAAGCCCCAAACTATAACATTATTTTAGCACTCAGTTTGTTATGCCATGACTACTTTATTCTAAAAATAAAAAAAAAGTATCAACCCTGCAAAACACACAAGCGCTTTCCCAAATGTGCTTTTAGCCTGTGGAGTGTGTGAGAGGGGTTGTGCGGCCAACAGCGGTTTTTCCCCAACAAGGTGGTTTTGCAGCGGGTTTCCCCCCCGTCAGACCGGGGACTGTGGTTTCTGCGGCATAAAATGTTCTCAATTAAACAAATTGAAACCAACACAGTGTATTCAACATTATTTTAAACTTCAATTAAAAAACATGAGTGATACTGGTAAAGCATGCCGCATCAAAGTAAACTCTGAGTTGGGGACTTTTCCCTTTTCTGAAAACAAACATTTTTTGAGCAAAACTCCATCACCTGGGAAAATAGATGAAGCTCAATCATAAAAACATAGAATATTTTTTCAATATTTTGCAGTCCAGACAATACTGGAATTTATTCTTATATTTTGATGAAAATTCCTGCTATAATATTTAATTTTATAAGCCATTTGATTTCTGTGATGCTAAGCTAATGTACGCCCACTAAATAATAAAAAAGAGCAGGGGGATCTATGGAGTCTGTCCATATCAAACAGTATTTCATTGAAGAATCAGTACCATGACTTCAATAGGCTACCTTACTAGCTTTTGACACACATTATGCACACAAATACTGCACAGAAAGGGAAAATTTGGTTTTAGGGAGACTTTTCCTCCCCAAACAAGGGCACAATACCGGGGTGGGTGGTACTCGTGAGGTCCCATTTGGGGTGGCCAAAAATCCTCACTGATACAAGCAAAAAAAAATATGCTTTGCTAGCTTTATGAAAAAAATCTATGGAAAAAATTAAAAAAACATGAAATATTACGTTTAGTAAAACAATTGCGAATAAAAACCTGTTTCATGGACTCGATTGCCAAACACGGAAAAAATATCCAATAAAATGAAAAAAAAAAAAAACTAAAATCAGGGGGCCAGCTTTACAAAAGTCACACCGTCACAGCCTCGTGTTTCAGCCTTCCCCTTGGATACCCTCTCTTATAAAGTGATAACATATGAATCAAGTGTAAGGTGGTTTGTGTTAGCACTGGTTTATTCGTCATACATTTTTGCCCCTGTTCTTTAAAAAGGATCATCAAGCTTATCTTTGTGATGAAAGCTTGGAAGGAGTCAATTTAAAACAAAAAAAAGGGTTTTAAACTATACTTTCCCCTCTAAAAACTCTATGCCCACAAATTAAGGCCCTCTTTCTTTTATTAGCCATGAAAAACAAGGGAAAGAAGCAGTAAGTTGAGCTTCGTAAAACCTTCCATGTTTCCACAACATCTTGAAAAAAGAGAAAGAGTTCCCTCAGTGATCCCTTTTTTTGGGGTTTTAACCGTGGCCCCCCTCCCTTTGGGCCCACATACTCTGCAAGGATGCAGCAAAAGGGGAGTTGACAGTACTCTTTGTAATACAGATGACTCTAGGTGAGAGGAAACCCCAAAAAATTTTCATACCCCAGTTTTTTAATAAGTATATACTTTGGGGGAATTTTCCTGTAATAATAAAATAATAATAATAATAATAAAATAAAATAATAATAATACTGTAATAATAATAAAATAATAATAATCATTTTGTCCAAAGGATAGACAGCAAAAAATATAAAAAAAACAAACACTAATATACAGACATAGTAAAATGAAATTAAGTACAACAAAATAATATAAAAATAATAAATAAGTGCAAGTAAAAATACCCAAGATTAAAAATTAAATCTTTAATAAATTCAGTGATGTCTTTGTGTTGTTAAAAAAAAAGATAAGGCAGCACCCTCACAGCTAGGTAGGTCGCCAAGACAACGCTGGACCTTCACGGCGGACAGAGATGGTTCGCACACTCAGACTGTGTCCTCCTCTCGCTGATGGCGAGTCAGAGTGAGGACGACCGCAGGTTCGCCGTGACCCAGATTTTGAAGCTGAGGGCTGGTGAGGAGTATGGGGATACCAGTGTAAGACCTTGCATCACACCCAAGCTGAACTTGTCAGCCACCAGCTTGCAGACACTGATCAACTGGCAGCCTGGCCAGGTGCACGAGCCGGCATTCACCTGTTCACTGTCCGGGGATCAGATCCAGGAGATCCTGGTCAAGCCGTATGAGGTTCTGGAGTTCTCTATCCACACTCAGAGCACCGAAAGAGTCGTGAAGCAGGTGACAGAGGCTGCGGCAGCAGGCCAGAGACGGGTTCATCCGGGCTTGGGCCCACCACCGGGAGACCATGCCCTGCTTCAGGTCTAAGAAGGACATGATGGACACGTTCTAGGCCAACGTAGAGGCTGTGACACTGTGATGTAGTGCCTGATGAACCAACTGATCAGAAAGAGCTTACCACGCTAGTCAATTGGAACTCATATTGGTGCATGATGCAATAAACAGGACCAACCGGACACTGCGTACTCATTTAAGCATTATTCGATAAGGGTGCAATATAAAAGTGCGATTTTGCATAGTAAGAATTGCTCAAATGCAAAAATGGAACGAGATAAAATCGTCTTAGAATTCCATTTTACATAGGAAATTGGCATGCCAAAGTTGAGAAAAAGAATTTTTGTTATACGGCGTACCCTACAGTGTAGATCGTTCAAAAAATAAATTACATTACAGTAAAAAGACAACTGAATAATCTGTTTGAATGGTAGTACAGGAAATGTAATATCACAAATTCATTGAAGTGTGATACACATGTTCTGTAGTTCTAGAGAATAAACTGAAGCTGCAAAACCCCTCCACTGGTGTGTGGAGAAGTGATGCTTTACTGATCCATTATAAGCCACACCTAAACCTTCTCTCTGTGATCTGCAGCAATGTCCATCATGGTTACACTTTCAAGAAGAATGGGATTGAGATGATGATGATGACAGCAGATGCTCATATGTTTGTTGTGAACCTCAGAATGTTAACACACACCACTCTTCATATGAGTGTACTGTCTGGGTTAGTACTTTAACATATTATTTTCTACTTGCGTCTACTGATACTACTTATGCAAGCTGCCAACCATGCACGCAAAATATTTTCCATACCCAGCACAAAGATTATATTCCTAGGCTTTTACATAGCAATCTATAACATCTATTTTAGATCACTACAGTTTGTTATGCCTATTGACTACTTTATTCTAAAAATAAAAAAATGTATCAACCATGCAAAACACACAAGCTGCTTACCCAAAATGTGCTTTCTAGCCCTGCTGGAGTGTGTGAGAGGGCGTTGTGCGGCCAACAGCGGTTTGCCTCTAACACTAAGAGTGGTTAGCAGCGGGTTCCCCCCTGTCATGACCGGGGACTGTGGCTGCTGCTGGCATAAGTGTTCTCAATTAAACAATATTGAAACCACACATGTGTATGTCAACATTATTTAAAGCTTCAATTAAAATACATGTAGTCTAGCATAGCTGGTAAAGCATGCCAGCATCAAAAGTACTACTCTGAGTTGGTGGACTTCTCCTTTACTGAAAACAAAGCATTTTATGAGCAATAACTCCATCACCTGGAATATACGTATGAAGCTCAATCATAAAACATATGAGATATTTGTTCACATATTTAGCAGTCCTAGACAATACTGGTAATTCATTCTCTATATTATGATGAAATTCCTGCTTATATTATATTTAATTTCATAAGCCATTTGATGTTCTGTGACTGCTAAGCTAATGTACTGCCTACTAATATAATAATAAGAGCAGTGATCTATGGATGTCTGTCCATATCAAACAGTATTTCATCTGAAGAATCAGTACCATGACTTCAATCAGGCTACCTTACTAGCTTGTTAGACACACATTATGCAGCACATAATACTGCACAGAAGGAAATTCGTTCCAGGGAGACTTTGCCTCCAAACAAGGTCACAATACCGTGGGTGGTGTGGTACTCGTGAGGTCCCATTCTGGTGTGGCCAAAAGTCTACTCACTGTATACAAGCAAAACTAAATATGCTTTGCTACTGCTTTATGAAACTCTATGGAAAGCATTTAAAAAACTATGAAATATGCTACAGTTTAGTAAAGCAATTGCGTAATAAAGACCCTTGTTTTCATGGACCTCGATTTGCCAAACATCGGAACAATATCCAATAAAATGAAAAAAAAAAAAATCTAAAATCAGACCAGCTTTACTAAAAGTCACTACCGTCACAGCCTCATGTGTTTCAGTCCTCTCACTCTTGGATACCCTCTCTTATAATGTGATAACATATGAATCTAATGTGTAATGTGTGCGTTTTGTTGTTAGCACTTGTTGATTCGTCATACATTTTGCCTCTGTTACTTTAAAAAGGTATCATCAAGCTCTATCTTTTGTGATGAAAGCTTGGCAATGTAGCTCAATTAATACAAATCAAGGTTCTTAATACATATACTTACCCCCTCTAAAAACTTCTATGCCTACAATTTACAGGCCATCTTTCTCTTATTATTAGTCCATGAAATCAAGGGCACACAGAAGCAGTAAGTTTGATGCTTCGTAAAACCTTCCATTGTTACTCACAACATCTTGAACAAGAGAAAGAGTTCCCTCAGCTGATTCCCTTCTTTTGGTTATAACCGTGGCCCTCCCTCCATGCTGGCCTACAGTACTCTGCAAGGATGCAGCAAAGGAGGAGTTGACAAGTACTCTTTGATAATACAGATGACTCTAGGCTGAGAGGAAACCCAAAAGTGTACATACCTCATTGTTCTCAACTAAGTATATACTTGGTGGAATATTTCTCCTGTAATAATAATAATAATAATAATAATAATAATAATAATAATAATAATAATACTGTAATAATAATAATAATAATAATAATCATATTTCGTCCAAAGGCATAGACAGCAAAAATATAAATAAAACAATACACATAATATACAGACATAGTAGGAAATGAACTTAAGTACTAACAAAATAATATAAAATATAATATAATAAGTGCAAGTAAAAATTACCCAATGATTAAAAAATTAAATCTTACTCAATAAATGTCATGTGATGTCTTTGTGTTGTTAAAAGATAAACGTATGCAATGCTCCCTTGGTGTACCTGAGATGTCAAGTGCAGTAAACCCTCATTTTCCCGGACTATTAGGGGGGAGCACTGGTCCGGGAACCTCAAAAGTCCGGGAATCGCAACAGTCCGAGGCCATTACCCACCCCCGGACGTTTATCCTACTCTGTCCGGCAACCCTGACTGGGGGTGACAGGAGAGGCTCGGACCGCTGGACAACTTTGTCGATTTACAGACTGGACCAGGCATTTGTCCGGGACTCGGACATATTCTCGGACTCAGACTCGGACCTCGGATTTTGACTGGCAAATCCGATATCCGGGAAAACGAGGGTTAAGTGTAGGTATAAAAGTGGTGCCAGAGAAGTCTGTGTGCTTGCCCTCTCTGTTTTTCTTTTTCCCTGTGTGGGTATAACAATAAGATCATCTCATACCTTGCATGAAGTAGCCTCGGTGCTGTCAGAAATGGGTGGGAGGAAGGGGATGTGCCGTGACCACGCTGAACTGGCCTCCTCCTCCACCTCCTGCCCATCGCCCCAAGACTCCTGAATGGTTCCCTGCCTGCTGAGGTGTTGCCATTTTTCTTGGAATCTGTAAATGTGCAATGAATATCATGTTGCAAGAAATATTATGCATTGAGGCATATACCGTACTGTGGTGGCAGCAAACAGAGACATACATAGTTTAGTGACTGACAGTACAAGTGGATCTGGTGGGCTGTTATCTAGGATTAAAGTACTTGCTGCATGAATAACAAATTTATCAATATCAAAATGTGTACACAATATTGAATATGGCTGTATATGTAAGGTAAAGATGGGGACATACGCTAAGCTGTGCGTGGCCTCTGTGCTATCTCCATCACATTAGCCTTCTCCCTCCTTAGCATACCTAACACACAAAGAGGGACAACATAGTGGTGCTGGAGGCAATATGATTCTCAATTCTCCCTGCCCTTCCCAGTGTGAGGAGTGAGCACTGCCTTTATTTCTCTGTACTAAGGAAAACACTGACCTGGCGCGGGAATGATACGATGAGGTAGATGCAGGTCGCTGTTCCGTCCCAGTGGCGACGTCCTCCACTTTCATGGGCGTGAGGAGGTGGTTGGCAGTTCTAGACGACACTGGCCTATGTACAGGTGTCCTTGGGGTTGTTAAGGAGGGAAGGGAGATTTGTGACTTGTAAGACTGTGCTGAGGATCCCCTGGTGGTTGAGGCAGAGGAAGTGCGGCTCCTTCCTCTGTCCTCGTGGCTCTGCAGGACCTTGGGAGAAACCTGTAACAAGTCCTCTAACTCCTCTTGGCGGATATCTGACACCGAGGCGGCACTTTGTAGTCTGTTGGCAGCACTGAGTGGCCGACGTATACTGCTCAAGGGTCTGTTTGCACTGAGACTCTTCCCAAACGCTTCACTAATAGGTCTGTGTAAGGCATCGGATGGCACTGGAAAATTTGGCTTTGTCCTAACTACCTCCTCACTCACTTTTCTATTAAAAATCTGATTCCCTACTCTAGATCCTCTGGTACTGGATTCTCTAGAGAGCGAGGAGTACTGCACAGACTGTTCTATCACATACTTAGCATACTGGTGAAGAAGAGGCTCAATAGTCCCTGTCATGGACGGCCAGAGTTTGTCAAAAAGCATTATGAGGACTTGCTCCTTCAACACTTCAGGGTCATTGGATCCACTACACACTCTGCTACTGCTCGCCTCCCTCTTTGGCTTGGCTCTTTCCTTTGTCTGGTTGGCACTGTTGCAGGTCACGAGGGGCAGCAAGTGATAGAAATCACCATCTTGAGCAAGTATTTCTTCTTCACCATCATGATTACTCTCTTGAGATCTACAGAAAGAGAGATCAGGATTTTTCACAATAAAAAAAAAAAAAATCTTTAGAAAAAGATTTTCACAATCAAAATGAATCAAATGTAAGACTTAAAATTACAGGAAAAAAAAATTAGCGTGCCAAATGAAAAAAATACAGCCTTTGCTTCAATTCAAATTTCACTCCACTGGTCATATATGATGTATTTCAACTTTATTATTTTCCAGATAAAACTGTCCATTTCACACATACAAGACGACATCCAAGCACAACACAACAGAGAATGGGAGGCATTTGAGAACCAGAAAAAATGTGGATTATATTTTTTCTTAAACATAAGAACATAAGAAAATAAGGAAGCTACAAGAGGCCGTGAGACCTACACGAGGTAGTTCCTGTAAACATTCCTTGATGTGCATTCTAAATGCTAAATATGTGCATTCTATAATGTCAAAGTGTCTTTATGGCGGGAAATACTCTATGTATTCCCATTCTTCTCTACCTACCCACGCACGCACATGCTTCAGTTTTCTTGAAGATGTTTTCTAAACCCTTTAGTAGCTTCCTACCTACCCCAATATATTATATCCCATAACACAATATATCACTGACATGAAGTTTAGGACTAGGCGGATGGAAGAATCACCCAAATGGGACAAAAAAACAGTGAGACGTAATCCTGAAGCAGTAAATTTAAATCCTGATGCAACCTAAGTTACCTCACTCAGTCAATAGTCTGAGACTATTTCAGAGGCAAAAAATGTTACATCGTTATATTACGTTATATTATCTGCTGTAAGCAACATATCATATGAAAGATATAATTGTCTCTTCCATTCCCTCACATGATATTATATTATCACCTTGGTCTTTAAGATTTCCCTTTACCTCTAACCTCATGAATGAACATGAACATGAACCTTCACTATTCATGATTTTGCAACAAAAACACAGAACTACCACTGAATTCCAATGATCTGAAACTCGAGAAATGCCAGTGGTCGCTGGCAGTTTTAACTCAAAGGTTGGTCTACTGTGTTTTGGCTCCGCGACTAATATTTTTCATAAATTAATTTCGCGATAAACATTGATGCACCGCATCTGAATACCAAAAAATATAGTTCTTCTGTTGTTCTACTAATTATATGGATGACATGCATTACGATGGAACGTTCTATAATAGCAATTTAATGCAAATTACTCGCCTCGTGTAGCAAAGCTTAATATATTTTTTACATGTATATTGTGGCATGTAAATTGGGCGATGTTCACACTGTTTTCTAAGACAGTACTGCTGTGTCTGGCAAACGCTTGTCAAAATACAATAAGCAATGCCTTGGAAAAACGAAGAATAAGGAATGCCGAAATCGGCTTGCTGCTGCGACAATGTAGGTTATAATTATGGAGGCGACACGCCGCGGCGGGGAGTGGTGGGCGGGGAGATTGAATCAAAACATTGCCACTTCACGCGTTGACTCATTGCACTTCCAGGCTTTCTATCTGATTGATACACAATAATAACAGGAAAATATGACTGCCTAGGTATAGATAACTTCTAAACATTCGTTATTGACTATATAATATCATAGAGTAGCATTTACCTCGCCTCCTCAACTATAACCTCCTTGGTTATTTGGTTATATACAATGTTTTACAGAATCAGGCTTCTATACAATATACATATAGAAGAAAATCGTTCTTAATATTATACTTGTGTGTTTTAAGTGCAGTGGTATAAGCCCATATTTTTCTTTCAAGTTGACCAAATTTTCACCAAATTGTGAGTTAAAACTGCCAGCGACCACTGGCATTTCGGAGTTGCAGTTCTCTCTAATTCAGCCCTACTTTTCAAGAGTATAGATGTGATGGGTATTGAGTACATATACTTACAAAACATCCGTGTCTAAACAGTGGTCAAGGATGTTCATCATACCATTAGAAAGCTGGTATCCTCTCGCCCTGAAACAGAAGAAATGCAAATAAGGAGCAGAATATATTTTATGATTTAAGATAAAATTGACTCATAGTAATGAAGATGAAAGAATTAAGATGAAACAATCAAAGAAGATAATGAATGAATGCTAAGAGAGGATTTTGACAAGATCTGAACAATACGGGAAGAAGTGGCTGGGTGGTCGGCATACAGAGTGGCTAGGTGGTCAGCATACAGAGTGGCTGGGTGGTCAGCATACAGAGTGGCTGGGTGGTCAGCATACAGAGTGGCTGGGTGGTCAGCATACAGAGTGGCTGGGTGGTCAGCATACAGAGTGGCTGGGTAGTCAGCATACAGAGTGGCTGGGTGGTCAGCATACAGAGTGGCTGGGTGGTCAGCATACAGAGTGGCTGGGTGGTCAGCATACAGAGTGGCTGGGTGGTCAGCATACAGAGTGGCTAGGTGGTCGGCATACAGAGTGGCTGGGTGGTCGGCATACAGAGTGGCTGGGTGGTCAGCATACAGAGTGGCTGGGTGGTCAGCATACAGAGTGGCTGGGTGGTCAGCATACAGAGTGGCTGGGTGGACAGCATACAGAGTGGCTAGGTGGTCGGCATACAGAGTGGCTAGGTGGTCAGCATACAGAGTGGCTGGGTGGTCAGCATACAGAGTGGCTGGGTGGTCAGCATACAGAGTGGCTGGGTGGACAGCATACAGAGTGGCTGGGTGGTCAGCATACAGAGTGGCTGGGTGGTCAGCATACAGAGTGGCTGGGTGGTCAGCATACAGAGTGGCTGGGTGGTCAGCATACAGAGTGGCTGGGTGGTCAGCATACAGAGTGGCTGGGTGGTCAGCATACAGAGTGGCTGGGGCTGGTTGGTTCAGCATACAGAGAGGCTGGGTGGTCAGCATACAGAGTGGCTGGGTGGTCAGCATACAGAGTGAAGGAGTGGCTGGGTGGTCAGCATACAGAGTGAAGGAGTGGCTGGGTGGTCAGCATACAGAGTGGCTGGGTGGTCAGCATACAGAGTGAAGGAGTGGCTGGGTGGTCAGCATACAGAGTGGCTGGGTGGTCAGCATACAGAGTGAAGAAGTGGCTGGGTGTCATACAGAGTGGCGGTGGTCAGCATACAGAGTGAAGAAGTGGCTGGGTGGTCAGCATACAGAGTGAAGGAGTGGCTGGGTGGTCAGCATACAGAGTGAAGAAGTGGCTGGGTGGTCAGCATACAGAGTGAAGGAGTGGCTGGGTGGTCAGCATACAGAGTGAAGGAGTGGCTGGGTGGTCAGCATACAGAGTGGCTGGGTGGTCAGCATAGAGTGAAGGAGTGGCTGGGTGGTCAGCATACAGAGTGAAGAAGTGGCTGGGTGGTCAGCATACAGAGTGGCTGGGTGGTCAGCATACAGTGGCTGGGTGGTCAGCATACAGAGTGGCTGGGTGGTCAGCATACAGAGAGGCTGGGTGGTCAGCATACAGAGTGGCTGGGTGGTCAGCATACAGAGTGAAGGAGTGGCTGGGTGGTCAGCATACAGAGTGAAGGAGTGGCTGGGTGGTCAGCATACAGAGTGAGAGTGGGTGGTCAGCATACAGAGTGAAGAAGTGGCTGGGTGGTCAGCATACAGAGTGGCTGGGTGGTCAGCATACAGAGTGAAGAAGTGGCTGGGTGGTCAGCATACAGAGTGAAGGAGTGGCTGGGTGGTCAGCATAGAGTGAAGGAGTGGCTGGGTGGTCAGCATACAGAGTGAAGGAGTGGCTGGGTGGTCAGCATACAGAGTGAAGAAGTGGCTGGGTGGTCAGCATACAGAGTGAAGAAGTGGCTGGGTGGTCAGCATACAGAGTGAAGGAGTGGCTGGGTGGTCAGCATAGAGTGAAGGAGTGGCTGGGTGGTCAGCATACAGTGAAGAAGTGGCTGGGTGGTCAGCATACAGAGTGAAGGAGTGGCTGGGTGGTCAGCATACAGAGTGAAGGAGTGGCTGGGTGGTCAGCATACAGAGTGAAGGAGTGGCTGGGTGGTCAGCATACAGAGTGAAGGAGTGGCTGGGTGGTCAGCATACAGAGTGAAGGAGTGGCTGGGTGGTCAGCATACAGAGTGAAGAAGTGGCTGGGTGGTCAGCATACAGAGTGAAGGAGTGGCTGGGTGGTCAGCATACAGAGTGAAGAAGTGGCTGGGTGGTCAGCATACAGAGTGAAGGAGTGGCTGGGTGGTCAGCATACAGAGTGAAGGAGGTAGGATTGGAGATGTTGGAGTGGAAATGTATGTAAATGGTTGTTGGATATAATTCTTTATATTCAACAACCAGTTCTGGTTGCAGAAAATGAGATGAACCTACAGAAACTTGCAAACGTGTTTGATAATGTCTGCAGAAGACGCAAGCTGAGGGTGAATGTTCACAGATCATTCATCTGGGAATCAACAATACTACTAATTAATAAATTCATGAGGACAGTTTCCTGATATTCTCACCTGAAATGAGGAAATTGGTCCACCCAATCCACGCACTCCTCCTGCAGCTCTGCCGAGGGCAGCTGGTCCACCGGGCCCTGGTGGGTGACCAGCCTGCCACTGTCAAAGAAAATCTCAGGAGCAACATCTTCTACATCAATGACATGATCTCCTGAAGTCGAATCACTCTCTGATTCACTAGTACTAGTAAGTCTTGAAAGACTTTGGAAAACATTTTTTGAGGATGCTTCTTTCAGGTCTCCAAGAGATTTCAGAGGATGGTCAAAATTCTTGATGAAAACTGGGGAGTTAGAGCTACAGTCTGTTTGAGAAGAGTACGGTATGGCAGATAAGGGATTTTCTTCTTTGTAGAGCAGGGAATCAAGCTGGTCAAATAAAGCCCCAACTTGTCTTGTGGCTTCCCCCTCAAACTCATCGTCTCCCCAAGAGAGGGAAGACTCACTTCTGCTATCAAAGTCATCCAGTCTTGAATGCCTGTAAAGTACAAATCATAGTTACTGAAAAGAGAGAGAGAGAGAGAGAGAGAGAGAGAGAGAGAGAGAGAGAGAAGAGAGAGAGAGGGGAGAGAGAGAGAGAGAGAGAGAGAGAGAGAGAGAGAGGAGAGAGAGAGAGAGAGAGAGAGAGAGAGAGAGAGAGAGAAGAGAGAGAGAGAGAGAGAGAGGAGAGAGAGAGAGGAGAGAGAGAGAGAGAGAAAAGGAGAGAGAGAGAGAGAGAGAATCAAACATTTCATTACCTTTCAGCTTCTTTGTGTCTCTCCTCAAGAGGGTTGGCGAGGGGGTACTTTTTGACATAGAGGAGTGGTGGGGTGCAGGGAGGGGTGTTGATGGGGGTGGCATCACTGTCCTCGGCGCCAAGGTCCTCGCGTATGTCCAGGCCTCGTAGCTCCTCCTCCAGGTCCTCCTCATCCCGAGTCATCATCATTCTCTAGACGCTCAAGTCAACATCATACGGCAACCACGCCTACATCATGGCTGCGGACAGTGACAGTCATACATTCTTAGTTTCATCGTTATTGCCTGACAGAAAGACACAATTAGTAACAATACCTCGCAACAGTTAACAGCCAGAAAATGGAGTACAGGATACATAGCGTATATACACAATATATATTTTACTCACCGTCACATAAATGAGGATTGGTTACATCTTGTGTGTGTATGGAAAATATAATTTAGGATTAGCCTAGGTGCTATATTACAACTAATGAGTGACCAACAGTGCCCATTGTACCATATCAGAATTTATAATACATTATATACGTACACTCAACAGTGAGTCAACACAGCTATTCTTTACCAAAACTTAGACCCAATTTCATTAAGAAATGATGGACCACTTTCTTCTGCTAAGGCAAGGCTTTTCTTCAATACCTGTCAACAACTGATTTTCGAGTCTCCCTTCCCTGAAACTAAATTACATACTGTGTTGAAAATAAGCACTGATAACACCTCGCACTTAAATGTGATAGTCTATGCTTCACATGGCACCAGACAAATAGAAACATAATTCATAGTCTTTGTACTTCAAAGTCCATATGAAGTTAAAATCCATAAAGAGACAAATTACTACTTCATATCCCTGATTACCATATAAATACCACAGAATAAACCCAACTGGTACCAATGTAGGGTCATGTGATATGAACAATAATATAGCATACTATACTTGAACTTTTCTTTCACAGAATACTGTTTGGCATGAAATGACTGATATTTTAACTTAAAACACAACAATTGAGTAACCAACACTCTGCCACAACTCAAGGTGACAGCATAAAAACAGCAGCACCTTGGTAAAAATGGTCATAGCAACCACACTATCCTTCACATACATAGGGTTTATTTATGGTACTGTCGTCGACTTGAGTTGAAACACCAACCGAGAACTCTCATCAGCAGTGAAACACTTGTCAACGTGGACATTTTCGACGATAGTTCCACTTGTAATAGATGAAAAGGAAGAACAAAGGGTAGTTATTTCATTGTTGGACTCCACATTTTTTGCGTGTCCCAAAATACTGCAAAACTGCATTTAATACAAAACATGGACATTGGTTATGTTATCTGACCTAAATGTTCAAGCTATTGCTGGTATTCAATCCCTAATTGCAGAAACACAGGTAAGTGCTGATTAAATATATACTGTATATATATTGGGTAATAGAAACACTCGTCGACGGCGATGAGTTCCAGGTACAATACCTAGCATGCGATACAATTTACTATAATAATATTATTTCTGCTTGATGAGATTTCCTGTAACTCCTACTTTCAAAAGACAAGCTTTTCACTTTGATTTAAAACAAGCACTTTGCACTAACCCCTCCGCTGGTCATCAGCAAAACTGGCACGAGCAGCAGACTGCGTTTGAACATTATGTACAGACCCACCCTGTGCACCCCCTCGGGCCCCATCTCTACCTCTAACACTAAACAGCTCCTTAATAGCATGCAGGTTAATAGGTACCTCAAACTCTCATCTATCGGAATTCTCATCGCTTTCGGCGAGCGTTAAAATTTCTCATGTCGGCGTGCGTTCCAATTTTTGGCGACAGTTCAAGTTCTTGATCTAGATATTACAGTACCCAATATATATATATATATATATATATATATATATATATATATATATATATATATATATATATATATATATATATATATATATATATAACTATATATACACAGGGAGGTCCGTTATACGAAGCATTCGATATACGAGAATCCGAAGATACGAGATGTGTAAATTAGGTCTATTTTCAATATACGAGATCAAAATCCAATGCTACGTCATTCAAACTGGGGTGAGTAAAATTACCAAGTTATTTACTAAAGTAAATTACAATTATTTACTAAAGTAAATATCAAGTTATTATATAAATTATAAAGTCATTTACTGACTATATGATTTTACCTAAGTTGTACGATAATCAATCTGAAAATTATAATTCTGGGCTCGGTACGACAATGTGGTTAAATAGTGATATTTGTTATGGGGCGGCCCGTGGCAAGAATTTCTCCATTCACCAACTGGCCGCAGCAGTCACCTTATCTTAACATCTTTAAATCACCCTTATTTATGGTGACACACGTGCTACATTGATTTAGATAATGACACGTGTATATAACATCTCACCATAATCACTAAGTTGTATAATAACGAGTAATAAGATGTTTAAGCCTGCCCAAACCTACCGTGGCGGAGGTGGCGCCCGCCGCCTCTCAAAAGTTTTGAGTCAAAACCCGCCGTCATCCTCCTCACCTGTGTCTTCCTGAAGAAGACAGTCAGCTCCTACGCCTGTGATAGCACCATAGGATATCACCAGTGATCATAGGATTCCTCAAAGGCTCCTCGCTCCCCTACTAAATAATTACCAAGGAGATCTCCGCTGGCGGGGAATTGCGGGCGACGGCCGATTTCCGCCGCCCACACAACACCCCGTTATCAGCTGTAGCTACCTGTGCCTTCCTGAAGAAGTCAGGTCAGCTCCCACGCATGTGATAGCACCATAGGATTTCACCAGGGATCATAGGATTCCTCAAGGAGTTCTCGCACCCCTACTAAATATTACCAAAGACATCTATCTCCCTTGGTGTTGATATCCACCTCACGGGCTTCATGCTGCTGCTGCAGCTGCTGCCAAAGGCCGCGCTGCCAGACGTGGATGAGACCCTTGCTTGTATTTCATCTCTTTACTCATATATATGACTAATATCCATCCAAATGCAATCATATGTCTACATTCACCTAGAGAAATTATATTTCATAGCATACCAAGCAATAATAAGCAAGCCTGGAGACTCCCTACCTCAGCTAATACCAGTCTCGAGCAGTCGTTGGCCAGTGTGCACGTTTACGACCAAACCTACAACTTTGCCGCGCTGTGGGTTCCTGTTACGACCGACGTCGGACTTCCTACCAAAAAAAAGGTGATAAAGTGCTTCGTGGCTTCCCCCCAGAAGGACGATGTACAATGATTCAGATGCGCAGAGACGAGTTTGTGGGCAGTGGAAGAGGTCTGCGAACCCCTCCCTTGTCCCTTACCTACCGTACCCTCTCGAGTCTAGTGCATCACGCGGCGTCCCGAAGAGTACATACAACGTCTTTGTTGCTTGTATGTATTGTGCCTTGTGAGTTGATTTTACTGATTTGCTGGTTTACTTAATGTGCTTATTGTGAATTATTTGTGCTCTGTCCTACTGTGCTGTCACACTCTTAATTCACTGTGTTTTGTGTGGTGGTGTGGTGGTGCGGTGGTGTGGTATATAGAGCCCTATATTTGAGAGTTTGAGAGGTTGTTGTGTTTGCTATAGTTTATTTTAGCTTGAAAAACATGTCTTTTTTATTTTTATTTTTTTTAATTGATGGGGTCCTGGAACCAAGCCTATATTTTACCATTAGTTTTGTGTTTCGTTATACGAGATTTCGCTTTATGAGTATGCCAGGTGGAACCTAACTGCTCGTATCTTCGGGACCTCCCTGTATATACCGGCACCCTCGGGGGGAGCGCATGCCGGATAACTCATTTTGCCGTTGTTTTGAGAGTTACTCTTATGGAATCGCCCAAAATCCTTTTTTTTTTTTTCTTTTTTTCTCATCACAAGGAACCGGCCAAGGGCACAACACAAATGGGTAACACAAAGTCCGCTTAGTTGCCAGTCCCTATAAAGAAGACAGTCAGAGAATAAAAAAAAAAAGAGGGGTGAGCCAATTTAGTTCGGGAGGTGTCTTGTTACTCTTCTTTTGAAAAGATGTAAGTCATAGGAAAGTGGAAAAATAGAAACAGGAAGAGAGTTCCAGAGTTTATCAGTGAAAAAAAAAAAAAAAAAAAAAAAAAAAAAAAAAAAAAAAAAAAAAGCCTGGGTCGATTAGTGCCGTTGTTTTGAGGCTGCCGTTGTTTTGAATGCCGGTTAAATGAGGTTCTCCTGTATATATATATATATATATATATATATATATATATATATATATATATATATATATATATATATATATATATATATATATATATATATAATATATATATAAAATCTGCTTAAACAGTTAGGTTAAGTTACGTTACCAATGTCCAGGTTAGGTCAGGTTACATTACCAATGTCCAGTATTGTATTAAACTGCAGTTTTGGGTAAATTGGTACTTTCAACCTGTAATTGAGTACGAGGTGAAAGGTACTCTTTTCCCATGTATTTTGGTGTTAAGACTGATGGTCACATTAAAAATCGTCAGAAATGCCTTCTTTTGCAGTTATTCCCCCCTCCATAACAAACCTGGGGACCCGTCGGGAACACGGGGTTTTGGGCACCTGGGGAAAGCGACAACAAGTTTTGTACGGGTAGCAGATAATGTGGATGACACAAAATATATCCAGTAAACACTCTATGGGATAACATAAGGCCGAAAATACAAAAAAAATATATAAACAATAAAGTCTAGAGGAATTACGGTAGCTACTTTCCTATTCCTGGAAAAAAATCTCTAGTTAAATCTTTAACTACATCGGTTAAACTGCAGTTTAATACAATACATGGACATTGGTTACGGAGCTTGACATAACTCTGGGGGCTGTGCCCTCCAAGACACAAGTCGCTAGTTCACTAACCTAAGCTGGACGTTGGTTGAGAAGCCTAACCTACTCCGGGATAATTGCAAAATTATAAATTTCTGACCATTTTGAATGTGACCATCATTCTTAATTAATTAACATATCAAAATACATAGAAAAAGAGTACTTTTAACCTCGTACTCAATTACTAGTTGAAAGTACCAAAATACCCAGTTTTGCAGTGTTTTGGGACAAGTGAAAACTGTGGTGTCCAATAATGAAATACTACTGCTGCAATAATTAAAAAAGTTACTGTCAATGATAACGGGAAGGTTCGATGGAATGCGTTTTCGATGATACCGTCGAAACTTCCAACATAGTGCATCGTCGAACCTTCCAAGTCAGCGCCGTTGAACCCTCTCATTCATTCCCTTCATAATATTTTAGATCTTTCATCATGCGCAATTTAACATATCGTTGATATAAATAAAAAAAATTTTGTTAATTTGATATTATAATTGAAAATTGAATATTTGTAAACTTCCCCACAAACTGAGGTGCCGTTTTCTGTTGTCTAAAACTGTGACCATCAGGAGGGCACTGCCTCAGCCTGAGGATGAAGCCGCACAAACAGTACTGTTGTTCATTGTTTATTAGTCTTTATCGCTAATTGATTTTATTAAATACAATATTAATGATAGGCAAGCTAAGTTTGATAGGTGTTACTACGTTAGGCTGGGAAACAACGAAGATACAGGGGGATCTTGGCTGTATGTGCTTTTCACTTTAATTTTGGTGGGCAATGATCTAGTAACCTTGTATTTTATATCAATCCTTTCAATGACAAAATACCTTTAGGTTTTACTCTATGATAGACATATTGGAAGTTTCGACGGTGTTCGACGGTACCGTCGAAACCTCCATTTTCTACCGTCGAAAGTGCATTCTGTCGAAACTTCCTGTAATCCAGTCAATAACACTATAGTCGCCACTTCACTCATGTCGCCAGGTGCCATATATTACAAATTTTTGCATCACTACAGACTTCTATGTGCCACTGAAGAGGCACGCACAGTAGGTTATATAATGACTATAATCTACCCTGTTTCAATGTTGTTTTATGCTTTGTATATGTAAGTATAAACTATTTCAAATTTCGCTACTCGTTTTTTCTTCACGCGACAACAGACGGTAGGTAGCTCATCACCTTTTGGGTGTGAGGACATAAGAATGATAAGACTTGCCACACCTTTCAAACTTGGATGGAATTTGTTTTTGCGTTGGAAGAGGAACATTTCTACATCCAAGCATCTTCAAACATATTTTACTTTACCTCTAATTTCCCTGATTTCCCCACGAGTGGCGAATTAAAGTGTTGGGTTAAAACACTAGTTGGCGACCTTAGTGTAGCCGTTACCAAGGTCGCCACTCGGCTGATATTTTGGTAATTTGTTCATTTATAACCAGAATATCACACAAAATGACACAAGACTCTCCAGATAGTCCCTTTTCTCTTTCCTGAATTTATGGAAGAAGAAATGTTAGTATGAACGCCACTAAACGTCTGTAAATCGAAAAGAAACATGGCCCTGGCGGCTTTAGTGTTATTCACAGTACCCTTTACTCTTCCTTTTCATCTACTACAAGAGGAACTGTCGTCGAAAATTCCCACATTGGCAAGAGTTCTTGGTTGGTGTTTCGGCAAGAATACCAATAGGCGACAGATCCAAAAAACCAAACAACGGTAATAATGGACGAGAGTTTCGCGGTCTTTTTCAGAGACGCCGACTAGTTTTTCCTGGCCTAAAATAGGTGCTTTTTCTAATGGAGATATTTTTATTTTGCGCAAATCATAGTTTATAAAAAAAAAAAAAAAAAAAAAAAAAATATATCCATCAGAAAAAGCACTAAAACTTGGCCGTGAAAAATTAGTCAGGATCTTATAGGCTTTAATGAAACCTAACCTAACTTATAGGTTTTAATGAAACCTAACCTAACCTTATAGGTTTTAATGAAACCTAACCTAACCTTAACCACAAAATATACCTAACCTAACCTTATAAGTTTAAATTAAACCTAACCTAACCTTAACCACAAAGTATACCTAACCTAACCGTATAAGTTTAAATTAAACCTAACCTAACCTGAACCACAAAGTATACCTAACCTAACCTTATTAACACTCTTACCTACTTGGTGTCTTGGTGACTGTGGCAGAATAAGTAGCTCTGAGCACCCAGCTCTTAATGTCTTTCCAGAGCCGTTCAATGTTGTTGGTGTGGACCGGCGTCACTGGATCCACAAAGTTCTTGGAGTGGCTCACGACTCTGTGTGTATATCCCAGGTCGCTGAGGCCACTATAGGCTTTCCAAGAGTTCTCCACACACCGTCCTTACATTCTCCACACTCCATGTCAAAAAGCCGGTAAAACTTTGGAAGAAGTCCTTCACCCCTATCTTTTTTTTCTTCCCCCTATACCCAACAAGCCTGGGGAACTGGCGGGAATACGGGGTTTTTGGGTTGGGGAAGCAAATATAAGTGATTTATGGCTCCCCCAAAAATCATCAAAGTCACTATATGTAAAAATCTAACCTAACCTAACCTTAACCACAAAGTATACCTAACCTAACCTTAACCACAAAGTATACCTTACCTTACCTTACCTAACCTAACCTAACCTTAACCACAAAGTATACCTAACCGAACCTAACCTAACCTTAACCACAAAGTATACCTAACCTAACCTTAACCACAAAGTATACCTAACCTAACCTAACCTTAACCACAAAGTATACCTAACCTAACCTAACCTTAACCACAAAGTATACTTAACCTTAACCACAAAGTATACCTAACCTAACCTAACCTAGCTGGACTTAGAATTTTTTGAGGCACCTCATATTTCATAGCGGCCGTGTGGGTTAACCAAGGCCGAGCGCACGCTGGAACCTTTACAGATGTGAAGTACAATAAGCATACAATACAGTGCGGTAGTTCATTTCAGTCAAAGCCGGAAGGATGAGTTCCAAAGTATTTCCGAAAATTTTAATAGCTTTTGATTGGCTCCCGAAAATAGTGTGACTGATTGGCTAAAGGGAAAAAAATGCGCGCCTGTCATTGGCTAATTTTGGCTGTCTATGATTGGCTACCCTCGTCGAGGTGTGATATTCCTGACCCGCCAGAAATATCTTAGGTCGTGACTCGATGGTCAGTGTCCAAATAAAGTTTGGTTAATATGGAGGAGAGTTTCACGTACGCTACAGACCTTACTACTCACGAATTCAAGTATTTTTTTGGCTCAGTATACTGTACACTACTACTCTACTTGCGCTCAATATATTATTAAAAAAAAAAAAAAAAAAAAAAAAAAAAAATATATATATATTTGTGGTTAAGGTTAGGTTAGGTTTCTTTAAAACCTGTGGGGTTAGGTTAGGTTAGGTTAAAACATAAGGTTAGGTTAGGTTTCAATTTTTCTTCTTCATTTTTTTTTGGTTTGCGCAAAATAAAACTAGCACCATTAGAACAAGCACCTATTGTAGGTCAAGAAAAAGTAGTTGGAGTCTCTGAAAACGAACGTGAAACTCTCCTCCATAATTACCTAAAGTTTGATGGAGGAGGGTGTGTCTGTCTGCGCTATAGACAACAAAAGGATAATTTCAATATATACATCATTTTTGTATATTAAGCGCAAGTAGAGTAGTAGTGTACAGTATACTGAGCAAAAAAAATTACAGAAAACATGAGTAATAAGGTCTGTAGCGAACGTGAAACTCTCGTCCATTATAACCAGCGACAGATCCATAAATCAAACATCACCTCATCAGAATCGGTCAGTAACCTCGTTCAGTTCAGTTCAGTTGTCGGTCAGTAACCTCGTTCAGTTCAGTTCAGTTGTCGGTCAGTAACCTCGTTTAAGGCTGAAAAAAAAAAGTAGGTTCCCAGGTTGCCTCGCCTCCCACTACAGATTCACAGAGTAGCTCTTTAATTACCACAGCTAAAAGCTGGTCTATACTGGTCCATAGTGTGTGACTCACCTATAGTGTGGTAGATGTTATAAGGCCAGGATGCACCCGCTGGCAGGGCTAGGGGACCACAACAGAGCCATGACAACTGCCACACTGAGCCGCGCACAAGAATGTAAACAAGTGGCGCCGATCTAGAACTTGAGCGTGAGTTGCATTGATCTATTTAGGAGGACTGTTGAAATATATATATATCTTGAAGGCTACACTCTCTGCACGAGCTCTTTCACTGGCACAATCATCTTAGTTGTCTCTTTACACAGAGCTAACAACAACACCATCCATTCTTTTCCTGTTCTTCCAAACACCTAATTCATTTTACCTCCCATTTCCCTCTGAGTCACTTGCCTCCTGACAGTGAAGCCTTTGGATCCTCATTCTCCCACACACACGTGGCGAAAGACGCAAATATTATGGAGGCAAAACAAGAGGTTCAGCTTCCCTTTCCTACATCTACCAGCATCACACCGGATACAGTTGATTCGGGCCGCCAGTTGAATCAGGCCGCCTATATTAAATACATACTGGACGAGAGTTTCGCGGTCGTTTTCAGAGACACCGACTATTTTTTCTTGGCCTACAATAGGTGCTTGTTCTAATGGAGATAGTTTTATTTTGCGCAAAAAAAAAAAAAAAAAAAAAAAAAAAGAAAAGAAACTTAACCTAACCTTATAGGTTTCAATGAAACCTAACCTAGCCTTAAAGGTTTTAATGAAACCTAACCTAACCTTATAGGTTTTAATGAAACCTAACCTAACCTTAACCACAAAGTATACCTTTTTTTATTTTTTTTATGGGTTTGCGCAAAATAAAACTATCTCCATTAGAACAAGCACCTATTGTAGGCCAAGAAAAAATAGTCGGTGTCTCTGAAAACAACCGCGAAACTGCCCTGTCTGCTGGGTATGCATGCTACTATAGGCGGCCTGTTTCAACTGGCGGCCCGAATCAACGGTACCCATCACACCCACAGCGAGTCCCCCATCACTGAGGGACCCCCTGCCTCTCATTCTTACTCTCCATGCATTCTACAAGAAATCATTAACACTCAACCACGCGACAGTTCAATCAGCAAGCAACCCCAGCAGACACTCCACTTGCTTACTACCGCTCCTCTCTCTCATCTCACTCCATTCTTCCACTTCCACTAAACGATTTTGATCTGGATAAACGTAAGACGCAAAAAACAAAAGCATGCATAGCAATAGGAAAATATTACAGCACAAGAGACCGAGTTGTGATTTACTATACTGACTGAAGATGACTGACTGACGACTGAAGTTGTCGAATGTACTATTTCTATTTTGCAATACGTGCCACACCGAATTAATTGTCGATTATATTAAAAGAAGGAATGAATTCTTTACCCACAACGAGGAGCTCGAAAGCAACATCAATTTAATACTTAGCATTGGAGATGACAATAAAAGAAAGAAAATAAATAACACACATGATGGAATATCACATACGAGTAGTTACCATTTTTCATTGTAAATGCTAGAGACTCAGTACTACATTTTCGTGCACATCGTAAATGAATGTATAGTTTCTTTTACTTCCAAAAATGACAATGTCTAATTCATAGCCGTCAAATCTGGCAGCCAAATATTTTTCCTAATTACCTCCGCCAACGAAGTTGGAGGGGTCATGTTTTCACCCCGATCTGTCTGTCTGTCTGTCTGTCTGTTTGTTAGTGTACAGGATTTCTCGAAAAGTTACGAATAGATTTGGACCAAACTCGGTATACCAAGTCTATTTGGTATAAGGAAGGACTGATTTAATTTTGGATGAAATCTATTGACAAGTGTTACCATGGCAACAACCAATTGATGAAATATTCGGCCGGAGGTATGCGCTCATACTGAGTGCATATATATATATATATTATATATATATATATATATATATATATATATATATATATATATATATATTATATATATATATATATATATATATAATATATATATTTACTTTTTTTTTTTATTTTTTTTTTTTTACTTATTTATATTCGGGCGGAGGTATGCGCTCTACTGAGTCCCTCCCCCCCCAGTTGTTTCTGTGTTGTTCTCGATGATTTTTTCTGTAAGTTTTTCTTCTTCTAAATTTTCCGTTATCATTGCAATTCCTTATCATCTAACATATCAAAAAGTTTGTGTCCATAAGTTGGTTGCATTTAGCGGACACTCATTAGCCTGGATCATTGTTTTTGTTATTAAAATCGACAATTCTTGCACGGACGCTCTTCAGAAAGAAAAAACCGTTCAGCACTGTAGGATATCCATCTAATGAAGCTTTCTGCTGACACTAAAATTGCCTTCCGGGTTCAAAAGAAACTCGCAACCATCAAACATAGTTATTATTTATACACAAACCAATTTACATATTGATTTATACATTTACAGGCAGCATTTGTCACATGTTCTTGAGGGTAATACACTTTCACTGGAAGAAGCCGGGGTACATCAGTATCATGGAAACGAGCATAAGCCCGGCGCTGGGACGGCCGAGGCAGGGCAAGGGTTTGGAGGGCCAGAAAAACATAAGCGTTGAACTTGAAAATAGTCACTAAATCATGCGTAATTTACACATGAATAACCTGGGTCGTACCTGAATACGAACAAAACAAATCACTATAGTAATTTGTGCACGTAAAGTGGAGAGCGAATAGGTGGAAGATTTTGCCCAAGACTCAAAAGAGAAAGAGGATACCTGCATGTACACCCTGCGAATGGCTTAAGATCTATGAAAAAATATGTCGCATATATTATCATCATGTAGTATTCTTAAGCAATGGATAAAATTCAGGCGTTCAACAAAAATATCGTTAACATTCTTATGCATTACACAACACTGCCACGTTACATGAATCCTCGCAGGACGGGACAGCGCGCAGCTTCGAGTAACTCTTTGAGGGAGGAGGAGTAGGGACAGCGGAGAACCCACAGCGGGGAGACAACAAACCACCCCGTCACCCACCCGCCCAACCCACCTCCCTCGCCCCCGCCCCTCGCCAAACATGCTGCGTCTCACCGCCCCACACACTAGCGCTACACATATAAAACAGCTCCACCTAACAAAGTAGACTAGAGTGAAATTTCTATCTATTCCGATGTCTAGGTCTGCTCAGTGTTCAGTGCTCAGTATGATACACACAGTGCGTCCGGCCCGGGTCGCGCGTGTGGGTTACCGCTGTCAGGGAAAAACTGGATACGCCTCAAACAGCGACGATAGCAGTAAAATGTAGAAGTGGATAATAGGATTAGTATTAGTGGTAGAAAAGGTGGTAGTGGTAGTAGTAGTATTTCAGTTTGATAATGATGAGCCTGGAGGTGTTAGTAGTTGTAGTAGTAGTAGTAGTAGTAGTATAATGATGATGATGATGATGGTAATAATAATAAAAATAATGATAATCGACATTAATAACAAGATTTTGCAACATCTGTATAGGCAGCAACATGTATTACAGCAGTAGTAGAAATAGTAGTTGAAATAGTGGTAGTAGTAGTCTCTGTGCTCATTGTTGTAGCGGAGATGGTTGTAGTACAAAGTTGAAGTAGTAAGTAGTTACATAGTAGTAACGTAGATAACAGTGAAGTCGCCACCTGCAGTGAAGTCGCCAGGCGCCAAATATTACGAATTATAGCATCACTACTGATTTTTATGTGCCACTGAAGATGTTACACAGTAGTTTATATCATGACTGTATAATCTACCCTGTTTCAGCGTTGTTTTATGCTTTGTATCTGCAAATATAACTGTTGCGCATTTTGCTTCTCACGTTTTTCTTCGCACGACGACAGACAGCACCTTTCGGGCGACAGGACACAAAACTTGGCAGATCTTTCAAACTTGAATAGAACTTGTTTTCACGTTGGCAGAGGAATTTTTATATATCCAAGCATCTTCCGCAGCTAATATAAAAAAAAAAAAATAGAGACTTTTTTTACTTTACCTCTAATTTCCCTGAATTCCCCAGAGTGGCGACTCAACTGTTGGGTTGAAATACTAGCTGGCGACTTTACTGTAGTAGGTATAGTGAGGTCGCCACTCTGTTTTATTTTTGTAATTTGTTCATTTATAGCCCTAATATGACACAGATGAAGACACAAAATGACACAGACTTTCCAGATAGACCCTTCTAACTTTCCTGAAATCATGGATGTACAAATGTAAGTATTAACGCCACCACACGGCTGTAAATAACAAAGAAACGTAGAACTGGCGACTTCACTGTTATTTACGGTAGTAATAATAGCAGCAGTAACAAAAATAAAAATCAAGTACAATAATAATGATGATAATGATATTAATAACAATAATAATAATGAATTATAATAAGATAATGACAATAGTAATAACATCAATAATAATAATAATAATAAAAATAATCATAATAATAATAATAACAAGTCTAGGTAGAATATCCTGAGCTGTGTGGTACATGCAGATGTCAAAACACAATTTCTATACATATTCAAGGAACCTCTGCTGATGACATGCGCTCAGGTAGACAGCAAATAGCAAGCTATGTAATACAAAAATAAAATCATAAAATCTTCTCCTAAAACCGGTCATAAAAGCTTCACCTTCTTCTAAAAACCGGTCATAAGCTGGGGGGATGGCGTCTATGGAGGTCACTGGTAGTTAAAGCATTCATTACTGGAGACAACAATGGATAGATACATAGTTGGAAGCGTATCATCGGCCGTCTAACCTCAAGATATTATGGGGAAATCTGATGTTAAACAGAAAGAAGAAAAAAAAGTATTACTGGAGACAACAACCACAAAAAATCTCTGGACTAAATCTGATGAAATGGTTAATATGACAAACCAAGCAAGTATCGATCTCTTTGATTAGTTATCTAAAATGCTGCCTGCGTACAAAATTTAATGTTTGTGTGAAAATACTTGTGTTCATGCTTCCCTAGCGAGCCAGATCTGCAACATGCACATACCTCATACCTTTCGTTTCTGTCCAATGATCTAGAATTCTAGATTATTTCAACAGGAATAACATACATTATTATAACTAAATTTCATCGTTTTGAAAAGCTGGAACATTTACTGCTGTGATAACAATAAGAATCTTGTTCATGAAGATTAACAGTAATAATATGGAACCCTACGACTCACGCGTAAAGTGATCACAACCAGTACGTGTGCTTTTTTTTCTCTCTCTCTCTCTCTCTCTCTCTCTCGCTCTCTCGCTCTCTCGCTCTCTCGCTCTCGCTCTCTCGCTCTCGCTCTCTCGCTCTCGCTCTCTCGCTCTCTCGCTCTCTCGCTCTCGCTCTCTCGCTCTCTCGCTCTCGCTCTCTCGCTCTCGCTCTCTCGCTCTCGCTCTCTCGCTCTCTCGCTCTCTCTCCTCTCTCTCTCTCTCTCTCTCTCTCTCTCTCTCTCTCTCTCTCTCTCATACGATGAATTGCACACGACAATAAATAATGCTTAAAGTGGTGCATAACTCATCCATATGAAACAATAGTTGACAAAGGGATGATACATTTTTCATTGACGATACTTCAAATAAGGGAGGTTAATCAAGAAAGACCTACACTTGATAACAGACAAAAATCCTCTATGTTAATCACACACACACATACACGCACACACCCTATATATATGAACTGGTAAATCCCACTGAGGACTGCATCAAATCATCAAATCAATAATGTCTAACAATATATTACAGTAGATAGAGCAAGACAGAAAGGAAGCTCACCTCTCAGCCGCCTATATTGCCTGTAGAGAAGGAGTGCTGAAAGTTTGTAGTGTGCTAGTTTTCCCCTGACACCGACGCTACCCAGCACCTCGGGATGGGTGTTAAAAGATTCACGATGGTCTTTTTGATATATGCAGGAAGTTCATTTCAGTCAGACTACAATACTTTCTGGCTACGTCATACACGATCTCTGAAATCTCAACGTAATTTGTGTGATTCAGGTAAGACAAATAGAAAGGATGAACTTAAAGTGTAGAAATATTTCAAGACAATAATATCATAAGATGTGTTACAAAATCTGCCTTTCTAAAATGTTAATTGCCAACCACTCTAAATTCATTGAGAGTTCTGGGTTACGAAAGACTTACCGAGCTACTGCCATTGCATGTTACAGGGAAGTGTCTCATAATATGTCGGTGAATTAGTCATATTCTCTACATGTTTTACCCTGTGAGATTAAAAGAAAATATCAACGTTGAAAATACTCAGAGCTACGCACGATATCATGATTGAGAGTAAAAAATCAGGTTATTTGGAAGATGCCTGCGAGTACATTACATTCTTTGTTATTTCACCTCAAATTCTCACTTTGTGAATGACATGCAAAATATTTTCTGGACCAAATTTTCTATCCTTGAACTTGTCGTGTCGTTTCTTTTTGATCCAGCACGACAATGCACGCACTTCGATGCTACACCAAGCTACTGAACAGAACTCTTATTTGGATTAATTTCTTTTGTTTTCCTTTGGACCTCAGTAACAGGCGGTCCAGAACCGATAGGTCAGCGCGCCAACGGGGACCATACAGAGCAGAGAAACACCTCACCAGTTTAATTCTTGGATATGTGTTTCTTGACAACAGGTCATTATAAGTTTACAAAATTTCTCTGCAGTCAGAGATGAGTCATGCTTCAACCAAAGCAAATTAAAATTTCTGTACAACATTCATAAATGACATGTCTGTTAATGACAAAGCAGCCATGAACCATAGATGTCACTGAAATATAGTAAATATATCTATATCAGCCATACTATCGTTGGGTGGCGATCTATGGTTCAGCACGTCGGTATCGCTACACTTGAATGCACATATAAACACGAACCACCCGCAGAAGGCAGCCACAGGACCGCGAGGACACACACCATCCACGTAACAATCACACTTCTCCACGTAGCCAGGTCGACTAATACACCGAGTACCTAGATGCAGCAGCTAGGGGGACCGTCAGCGACAAGTCGTCTAGGGCACGCCAGACCAGCCCATGAGCGGGCGTGGCTGCAGTAGGGAGGTTGCCAACTGAGCCCCCGGAGTGCAAGCGGCGGGGTGAGGCGCGGCGCCCCTCTACCACTAGTCTACCACTAGGACAACACTTACTGGGGGCGTCTCTGCCCCAGCAGCACGAGGGAGCCTTGCACTTGAGTTGAAATTGCACACAATCTAAGCACTTATAAACTCTTATAAATTAAGAGAAATATACATCAGTATTCAACGTAAACAGTACTTTGTTAGGACAGTGTCGTAGATTTTTCTGTATAGATTTTTCTTTTATCATTAACTCATATATATTTCATACATACATACATTTCATATAAGATAATTCTCTACAAGGCCAACAATAATTCATATATAAATTACTATACCATTTACCAACCTATACAGATTTTGAGATATGTATGTGATATGGTTGTTCTGGGGTAAATTTGATAGAATGGTGCACACGTTGCTCAATTTGATATGCGAATAAACAGCGGCCACCGCGCCTGCCTGGTGGTGTGCGAGTACTATGGAAGCTGCACCTTCAGGACACGTCAGGCCCGCTCACTCCCGCGGCTCCCTCGCCAGGGCGGAAACTCTCTCAAGTCCTCTTCTAAAGGGAGAACCCTGGAGGCTAGGTCACCCTCCAGGCTCACTGGGAAAATAACCAACATTGAACTAATGCTGATCGTAGGATTTGTGTCCCTCGAAATAACAAATCTACGTAGTATGCTCTATAATTCTGAAAGTAAGAAGAAAAAAAAATCGTCACACTGCCAGCCATGTTCCTACCCTGTCTCTACACGGTGAGGTGGTCACTCAAACTTGCGGGTTACGAGCTACGCTGGAAAGCTGCGATCGTCTTCTTGATCCACTTGACGGTGTTGGAGGTGATGTCGTCGTAGAGGCGTGGCCTTGAGCCCTGGTAACAGCCGGTGTGGGACATGGCCACGCCCACCACCTCCCACCGCCCGGCCCACTCACACAACAGCCCGCCGCCACTCATCTCTTCAAGCTGCAACAAAGATAAAACAACGAGGCTTCAGACGACATAGTAACTTAATAGTATACAAAACTACCTACAGGAAATTAGCTGGTGGTGACATCATGTTTCGCTAAGCGGCTGGAGCTTTGTGGTTTTAACTCTACAATGCACAGTCCAAAGTATACTAAAGCACAATCCAGGGCTCGATCCATGAGACGTATGGTGTCCAAGTGAATAAAATAAGCGTATTCATTCTTTGGAAATATTTTCACTTTTTTCGTCTTTGCATTTGTGGACTGCTATGGTGGTCAGATTGATACAGGCTTGAAGAAAGTATCCAGAAAAGAGTCAATACTGTCTAGATACTTCCCTTGTGAGGTGCTCAGCTGTCTACCTTAGAATGTGTGGGTTTTGGTTTGAGTCCATGTCTGGGAATGCTCACAGCCCACCTTACCGCTCCTTCAACTCTGTCCTTGTGAGTCAGTCGATAAATGGATACGTAAAGAAACCTTTGGAGGATAAATTGTGGCAACCGGATGTCATGATCGCACACTTCATTCGTTATCCATTTTCACTTCTAACAGTATATATACCTCTAATTCCACATGAAGGATCAATCAGTTTCTTCGCTTGCCTCCAAACTGCTACTACCTTTCACCCTGCATGCCTATCACTGCTACATAAAGTATAAGTATTTCTTTCTTAACTGCTCCATAACACTGCTTCCATTAGTCTTTCATTCTCTTCTCCCTTTTATTCACAGGAGGTTCTCTCACACTTTTTCTTTTTGGATGGTCAGACTTGAACTCGCCACTTTTCTTTATTACTTCTCTCAACAACAATTTCTTAATTTCCATTAAACTTTTCGCTCAAGTTCTTTCGTAGCTTTTCGCATTCTCTCTTCTTGCCTCCTTGTATTTCTCTCAATCTTTTAATGCAACCGTCGTGCTCTTGCTTCTCTCACTACTACTTATGATCTTTTCTCAATGAGTCTCAGAAATTATCTTTGAAATGATGAAAGAAAAGAAGATCAACGCGATATTGATATAAGATAGAAAAAAAACCATCTGCCTGATTCACACGATCACATTTTTTTGT
>JACEEZ010009259.1:102500-107500 GCA_016584305.1 Chionoecetes opilio | reverse complement strand
CTACTACTACTACTACTACTACTACTACTACTACTACTACTAACTACTACTACTACTATACTACTACTACTCACTACTCCTACTATACACTACTACACTACTACTACTACTACTACTACTACTACTACTACTTACTACATACTACTTACACTACTACTACATACTACTATACTACTACTACTACTACTACTACTACTAACTACTTACCTACTACTACTACTACTATACTACTACTACTACTACTACTATACTACTACTACTACTACACTATACTACTACTACATACTATACTACTACTACTACTACATACTACTACTACTACTAACTACTACTACCACTACTACTACTACTTACTACTACTACACTATACTACTACTACTACTACACTACTACTACTACTACTACCACTACTACTACTATTTAACTACTACTACTACTACTACTACTACACTACTACTACTACTACTACTACCTACTACTACTAACTACTATACTCACTACTACCTACTACTACTACTACTACTTACTACTACTACTACTACCACTACTCTACTACTAACTACTACTACTACTACTACTACTACTACTACTACTACTACTACTACTACTACTACTACTACTACTACTACTACTACTACTACCTACACTACTACCTACTAACTACTACTACTACTACTACTACTACTACTACTACTACTACTACTACTACTACTACTACTACTACTACTACTACTACTACTACTACTACTACTACTACTACTACTACTACTTCTATTGCTGCAAAACATGATCTATTGTTTACCTTATTACATTTCAGTACACCAAACAATTCATAAATCCTTTTTCTCTACCTTTCTTGCTACAATTCCTTCAATTATACTGCCTCTGCCACTGCTGTTCTCCTTCCCTTCCCGGACCCATCCTCCTCAATCTATCCTAAAACGGCCCTGGCTAGATGGGAAGGTACACTGGAAAATGGACGGGGAAATGAAGGGAAAAAAAGAAGGATATATATCTCTCTCCCTCCCTTGAGAATGACTCTCACGCAAAGTATTCTTTTAACCCCTTCCGACTCAAATCTTTCCTTTTCTATATATAATTGTCTGTTGTTGAGCCATTAAATTACGAAAAGTAACTTAATAAGCCAAATAAGTTAGTGGAAAAGGCTACTAAACAGGTCATATCTATAAAATATTGCTTATATCAACTAAAAATCATCTAATGGCAGCCAAATTACAATGGCAATGGCGTTCTGTGGGTCTCAAGGGGTTAATGGCACGGCTAAACATAAGCAAACAAAGCAAGTGTTCTGGTCTTCATAATAAGTAAATCGCATAAAGAGCCTGAGAATTATGGTCACTGACAGACCCTACTCTTCTTGGGTGAACAAAATAATTAACTAATGAACTAAAATTAACCCCTTGAGGCCCAGAACGTAATTTCCATTGTAATTTGGGTACCATTAGACGATTTTTAGTGAATATAAGCAATATTTTATAGATGTGACCTGTTTAGTATTCTTGGCGACTAACTAATTTGGTATATTAAGGTACTTTTCGTAATTCTATGGCTAACAAGAGACCATTTTTTTTAGCAAAGGAGAGATCTGGGCGTGAAGGGGTTAATAGAAAAAAAGATCGCAACGTACCCGTAAGAGAGGAGATCGCAGGTGACTTCAGCCATGTTGTGGATGAGCTGGTGGGCCTCCTGCGTGGTGAGCGTCTTGTTGATGTTGTCCACACACACGCGCGAGGGAAGGCCGCCCTCCGTGTACCGCAGCAGACCCTCACGGTTGTATTTGGTCCACTGCTGTTCCTTCAGGGAGTCCGGATCCGTGGGTGTGGGCGTTAAGGAGACTGAGGAAGGGCAATTTACAGGTCAGCTGATAAACTATTGCATTAACTGGATAACTAAAGTGTCTGATGAGAAGAAAATAAGGAGTACTATTTTTCCATTCACCCGATGTTTCATAATATATTGCCCCTTTATATGTTTTTATTTTTGCGTCGGCATTAAGGATCATGAGGAAGGGCAATTTATTATAATGTCAGGTAAAACATATTGTATCAACTGATAACTAAAGCGTCTGATGCTAAAAAAAATATGGAGTTTTATGTTTCCATTCACCTGATGTTTCATAATATATCGCCCCTTTTAATGATTTTTTTTTTTTTGCGTCGGCGTTAGTTAAGAACACTGAGGATTTTTTTTTTTTTTTTTTTTTACATCTCGGCCTATAGCGCCTGTAGGCCCTGAAGTGACCTCCAGGGTTGGGATGGTAGGCCCTGGAGACTCACTTGAGGACAGTGATGGTTGGCCCTCGCCCGTGGTGGCGCAGGCAGGATTTTTATAGTGACGCCTGTAATCAGAGGCTCATACCCCCCCCCTGTGTCCTCCGATGCACTCGCAGTCGAAGGTAGAGTTAATAGACAGGGCATGTGGGTGTTCTTAGGCCACTCGACGTTGCAGAAATATTTTAAGTGGATTTGTGGGTCTCACTCGGAATCGATCTCGGCCCCTCGGGTCTTCGAGAACGCCACCCGGTGACGCTAACCACTCTGCCACCGCCTCCCCAAGGATAGGTAATTGACGGGTCAGCTGATAAAGTATTGCATCAACCGGATAAATAAAGTGTCTGAACATATGGACAGTTTATTTTTTCCATTTACCTGAAGTTCCATAATATCGCCCTTCTATGTATTTTTTTTGGTACTAATTTTCTAATAAAGATAACTATTACATCAACCGGATAAAGCGTCTGATGGTAAGAAAGTATGGCGTTGTATTTTTTTCCATTTCCTTCTAAGTTTAATTATTTCGCTTGTTGATGTAGCTATTACTTTGGTAATTTTTCAAATAAAGATAACTATTGCATCTTCTGGATAACTTAAAGTGTCTGATGATAAGAAAATATGGCGTATTTTTCCATTCACCTGAAGTTCTATAATATCGCCCTTTTATATTTTTTTCTTCATTTCCTGATAAAGATACTGATACAAAAATATAGTTGATGAATAAACAGTTTCCCAGCGTCTTGGCTCGGGGGAAAGGTGCGCCGGGGCAATGCTCACGTGGTCTCGTTTCTCAGCTGGTAATTGCACCTTCCGGCCAAAAATGTTCCCGATACTTTACTTGGTGCGAAGGGCAATTCATTTCATACACACACACACACACACATACACACACACACACACACACACACACACACACACACACACACACACACACACACACACACACACACACACACACACGCATATACATACATACATATACACACACGCACACACACAAGATTCTTCAGACACATGAAAATAAAATAGCTTGGAAAGGCGTAATATCAATGTACGAGAAAAAAAAAAGAGAGAAGAGAGAGAGAGAGAGAGAGAGAGAGAGAGAGAGAGAGAGAGAGAGAGAGAGAGAGAGAGAGAGAGGAGAGAGAGAGGAGGAGAGAGAGAGAGAGAGAGAGAGAGAGAGAGAGAGAGGAGAGCGGAGAGGAGAGCGAGAGCGAGACGAGAGCGACGAGAGAGAGAGAGAGAGAGAGAGAGAGAGAGAGAGAGAGGAGAGAGAGAGAGGAGAGAGAGAGAGAGAGAGAGAGAGCAGAGAGCGAGAGCGAGAGGAGAGGAGACGAGAGGAGGAGAGCGAGAGCGGAGAGAGAGAGAGAGAGAGAGAGAGAGAGAGAGAGAGAGAGAGAGAGAGAGAGACTATCTTTGTTTTTGCAGGATTGTCAAGCTCGCTTTGTCCCATTCACGAGTGTTTTCATTAGTTTATCGTGCATGGGTTTGCATTTGTGGATAGCAGTGACACATAATATTTCGTAGGTACATTCCACTGAGCTATTGCTGTGTTTGAAAAGCTAAATTTCGTCACATTATCATCGCATTTCTCTTTGTGTATATTTCTTTGTAAGCTGTGTCCTCTTTATGAGTTGATTCACTTTAGGTTAAGTACTTATTTATATCTTTATTAATCTTTTCCTGTGAGGCAGTTGTATGAGATGATCATGTCACGTCTTTTCCTTCTCTCTATTAGGGTTAGCGAGGTCAGTTTTTCTATTTTTTTTTTCCTAGCTTGGATGTTCTACAGTCTATTTTTTTTTAACAAGGCAAAACATCCATTCTATCTTAAGGTCTCATGTTTAATATTATGCCTATGTTTACCTGATAATATGGTTAACTATGATAAATTACCGCATACATTTAAAAAAAAAGCGTAGTATTCCCTTCTCCTGGCATCAAATATCACTCAGTAAGCAGCAAGGGGTCAGGATTAAAAAAAAAATTCTCGTTAAAAAAATAGACTATAGGCTTGGGATACAGTTTTTGTCACGGCATTTTTTATGTCTTTTATGTTAATGCCTTTGAAATTTCTACAGTATGCTAAAAACATGATAAGTGCGAGGACTGAGTTCTTGCAGACAATCCCAAATGAATAATCCCCTTAAAACCGTTCTTAATTCTATTTTTCTAATGAAATCCTAATTGAAAAGGAGTCCTTGGTTCGTACTTAATGAAAAAAGTTTTAATAGTAATTTCAGATGAGGATCGCTATCAAATGCTTTTTTGAAATCCAGCTCCATAGTGTCTGCCGCTTTCCATAGTGTTCATCGCTTTCCTGCTGTGTTTCCGCCACTGTGTCATAGAAACTTCATAATTTAATGATACATTTTCCATTTCTAAATCCAAATCTTCCCTCATTAAGCGTTTTTCTTACATATTATAATGCAGGCTAAGGGCAGAAAAGGAAAATATAAAAAGGCTGCTTAATTACCGGTCCCTAGAGAGTGAAAGAGTTCCATGGGAGTTGGCCAATTTAGTTTATGTTAGTCCAACTTTTCAAATAAATCTTCTACAAACTTACAATACTATCTAATGACAATGGTCTACAGTTAAGTAGGCTTTGTCTGTTGCCTTTTTGAAAAATGGAACAATATTTGCTTACCTCCAAATGTTTTCACCGAAATGTCAGACAATTTACCTTCCAATACGGAATCTCTGGAT
>JACEEZ010009259.1:35000-97500 GCA_016584305.1 Chionoecetes opilio | reverse complement strand
TACACACACACACACACAAGCATACACATACACAGGCCTAATCACACACACACACACACACACACACACACACACACACAAGCATACACAGGCCTACTCACACACACAGACACGCACACACACACACACACACACAACACACACACACACACACACACACAAAACATACACACACACACACACACACACACACACACACACACACACACACACACACATTTCAGGAACGGTTGAACTATTCCATCTTCAGGTGTTTCTAATTCACAGTTTGACTTTTTTTCTCCAGCTTTATTATGTAAACATGATAAACACGATAGATACATAATTTTGAGGGAAGACTTACATAAAAAAAATCATGAACGACTGTATAATCTTTTTCTAAATATTACGTAACTATTAAATAAGCTGATAGGCAAAATATAATTATGAAAAAAACGCAAAAAAGGGAATTTACATAAAAAAATAACGAAATACTGAATAATTTTTTTCTACAAATATTACGTAACTACTTGATTAATAATAACACAATACATAATCCGTGCCCATATAAGTGAANAAGAAAGGTATCCGTTCTCATGCACACGGTGTAAGTACGATTTTGATCATTCCAATGAAAAGGCGCACTGGGTGGTGAGCGCGGTGCTCACTCAAATTCCTCCAAGTTCCCGCCCGGAAAGCTCTGCCTTTAAAATCAAATGTAACACATATGAACATAGGAAATACCCAACAATAAATTAACGCCAAATAGATCATGAGTACCTCTACTCTATGGTGTCAATAACGTGATTTTGACTGCGGTGGCGCTTACGTGGTTGTCGCTCCGACGACCACATATATATAGTAGTATTTTAGTAGTATAAGTAGTATGGTAATACTAGTAATAGTATAGTAGTATATATAAATAGTAAATTTCTTAACATGAGATAAGATAAATTAACGCATCACTTTTCGATTTGTACTTTCGAATATATTTCTTATTGAAGAATGTATTTTCTACACATAATAACATAACGTAGCAATACTTGAAGATGTTGAGGCAAGCGTGCCGTGTGTTCAGCGCGCTGTGACTCCTTCCCGCGACGCTCACTGGGCATATGATGATAATGGTGTTTCGGTGATGATAATGTTCATTGGTTGTCTTTTATTTGAGGGAAACAATTCTCACAGGAATCATAATGGTAAAAACTACACACTCCTTTTCTTTCTTTTTGAACTTCTTTCTTCTTAACACATTAAATGGTTGACAGCATAAATAGTTGCTCGTCCTTGGCAGTCCCTGATGCTCACTCCTCACCTGACAGGTCACCATCCTCTAGGGCCTCGTGCAGCAGGGAGGCGACCTCCTCCAGGTCAGAAAACATGTCAAGCCTCTAGCTGAGGTGGGAGAAGTGGTCCGTGTTGGGGATCACCTCCAAGGCCGTGGCCACCACGTCGATGACGTCAGACTCCTGTTGGTGGGGGCACGGGCCCCCACCAACAGGAGTCTGACGTCATCGACTTTATATATATGCGACTGTGCTCTCTCTCTCTCTCTCTCTCTCTCTCTCTCTCTCTTCTCTCTCTCTCTCTCTTCTCTATATATATATATATATATATATATATATATATACTATATATATTTTTCACACACACTACTCGCTTCCAATATATGTTCATATTATCATGTAAGTGTTCATGAACGTTTTCTTATTTACGTTATACTTTTGCAGGGCCGTGAAGGTTGCTGACTCAGGCCTCTTCTCCTCATCCTCCTCATCATCATTAGTAATTATAAGTAGAATATGAGTGTAGATTGAGATTAGGTTTAGATACTAGATCTAACTTAGTGATGAATGACCGACACAACACAATTCCTAAACCCCAAGAGTAAAGGCAGTTCACTTTGATACGTTCGATACACATCCATCTTCTACTTCTTAACAATGCCACCAATTTGTCCATGTCACACGTATAGATTTAAAAAAGTTTGGAAGACTCCACCAAGGTACATGCAACGGCCCTCTAAAATAAGTTCTTACACAAACAACAAAACAAGCGATTTTTTTCACTTGCATTATAATTATCAATACCTAATACTATACATTCTCTCCATACGCCATGTTTTCGCTCACATATTCTAAAGGAATTTCATGTGAAGTTTGTTTACCAGTTGGCGTGTGGGAGGGTTTTCGTAGCGGCGCGTATGTGGCAGATGTCTAGGTGGGAGATGTATTTGTATGATTAGATAATATTCTCCCACACGTGTACTGACGAAGGCTTGTTCTATCCTAAATCTTTCAGTACTTTCATAAATCTGATAAATACTTCCCTAAGTAGACATCAAATACTTATTTATCATACTACCACCTATAGCATAACGTTATGACCTATTGAAACATTATGAGTAACTACTTCATAACTATTAGCCTACTGTTATCATCAATATGTAAAAAAGTATTTTTCGTTGATCGCCTAATCTTGCGTTCAGTGCTTGGATTCTCAGGCATTTATTTCTTGGCAAGACAGCCGAAAGACGGTCGCAAAGATGTGCTTGGTGAAACTCAAGATAATTTTGTACTCAGTTTTATTTTGTGCTGAAAATAAAAACGTCTGACCTGAAGATGACCGCAACACAAAGGCGGCAGACAAGCGTGCATGATACTCCCGTGCATTTCACAACTACAACAACAACCTATAAAAAAATGGCAATATATTTTTCGATGAAAGATCATTAAATATTATAAAGGATTTACTGACTTTGGAAAAAGAAGAAGTTAAAGCTACAAAAAGTTCCAAAAAGGATAGATTACTAGATATATAGGTACATAGATATATAGATATGATACAATGAACATATTAATATAGCACATGTAGATAGAGAAAAAATAAAAATAAAGATAGATTGACAGAGAGAGAGAGAGAGAGAGAGAGAGAGAGAGAGGAGAGAGAGAGAGAGAGAGAGAGAGAGAGAGAGAGAGAGAGAGAGAGAGAGAGCACAGTTGCATCCGCCAGTGTAAAGCAACAATCTATACATCAATCTTATCCGCGTCGCATCATTAACTCGCTAACCATTAATATAATTCCTATATATTACGCTCATCTTACAGCATCAAGGAATCGCCATTTCCTGCAAGGAGTCATCTACGGTTTACAAAGTTGCGATTAAACTTTAGGCTCGAAGCAGTCAGGCCATTAATCTCCTTTTTTTTGGGCACGCCTTTGTAAAAAATGATGTGGAAGGGAGGGACATAGGGAGGGAGGAGGTACAGGAATGGACGAATAAGACGGAGTTATTAAGATGGGAATAGTAAAAAGGCATGTGCAATAGAAAGATTTAGAAGAGAGGGAGAGAGGGATGTAGGGGGGGGGGGGGGGAGTCGTGAGATATCGGGTACGTTGCGTTGGATACAAGGTAGAAGATGAAAAAGTTTCACATACACTTCTTCAACTTAAATTTCAGTCCAGCTCTTTACGGAACACACCCATTTGTGTTTTCGCGCCTACTAATGTCATACAGTTCTATGTTAGAATATCAAAGTGAAAATAAACACATTGGAAATAGGATGTACTAACAATGGACATTAACATAAAATTAATAGACATAATTGGACATAACATTAACATTACTAACATTGTAAATATGATTTACGACCATGGAGGTAGTATGCTATATATACTATATCCCATACTACCTCCATGGAGGGAGGGAAGTGGATAGGAAAGGGAAGGGAAGGGAAGGGAAGGGAAGGGAAGGGAAGGGAAGGGAAGGGAAGGGAAGGGAAGGGAAGGGAAGGGAAGGGAAGGGAAGGGAAGGGAAGGGGAAGAGGATGAAGGACGTGATGGCGGGCAAAATGGATTATATTTTTACATGTCATTGTTTTCCACTCCAAAATTAATCACTTCTATATTGAGCCAAGCTCCACCTTCGTAAAAAGTTTCATGCAAATCCGTTCCTAACTTTTTGCGTAATGCTGCTAACAAACAAATAAACAGACAAACAAGCTAGATTGAAGATTGACGCACAAGATTACCCACAAATATGAAAACTAAAATACTTCCCATCGCAGCCAATCATATACTCGGATAGCGCCGTGGTTCAGGGCGCAGCCAATCATATACTCGGATAGCGCCGTGGTTCAGGGCGCAGCCAATCATATACTCGGATAGCGCCGTGGTTCAGGGCGCAGCCAATCATATACTCGGATAGCGCCGTGGTTCAGGGCGCAGCCAATCATATACTCGGATAGCGCGTGGTTCAGGGCGCAGCCAATCATATACTCGGATAGCGCCGTGGTTCAAGGCGCAGCCAATCATATACTCGGATAGCGCCGTGGTTCAGGGCGCAGCCAATCATATACTCGGATAGCGCCGTGGTTCAGGGCGCAGCCAATCATATACTCGGATAGCGCCGTGGTTCAGGGCGCAGCCAATCATATACTCGGATAGCGCCGTGGTTCAGGGCACAGCCAATCATATACTCGGATAGCGCCGTGGTTCAGGGCGCAGCCAATCATATACTCGGATAGCGCCGTGGTTCAGGGCACAGCCAATCATATACTCGGATAGCGCCGTGGTTCAGGGCACAGCCAATCATATACTCGGATAGCGCCGTGGTTTAGGGCGCAGCCAATCATATACTCGGATAGCGCCGTGGTTCAGGGCGCAGCCAATCATATACTCGGATAGCGCCGTGGTTCAGGGCGCAGCCAATCATATACTCGGATAGCGCCGTGGTTCAGGGCGCAGCCAATCATATACTCGGATAGCGCCGTGGTTCAGGGCGCAGCCAATCATATACTCGGATAGCGCCGTGGTTCAGGGCGCAGCCAATCATATACTCGGATAGCGCCGTGGTTCAAGGCGCAGCCAATCATATACTCGGATAGCGCCGTGGTTCAGGGTGCAGACAATCATGACTGCATAATACTTCACTAATCTGTGGAAGGTTGGATCTGATACTCAGATTGGAACCGGCGGGCACCGATTAGATCCAAGCACCTTATCCCATTTCAGCCTTCCCTGCTAGCGCAGTTTAAATACTTTCAATCAAGCAATGCAAGGGTCCTCAGCTATGATGAGTGCTTGCATCCCACGCACCCTGACCACCACCGCGTCAGCATGTGCACGCCAGCAGCGAGTGGCGGCGGCCAGATAGCAGGCGGCCAGAAGGGAACGCCAGCTGGCTAAGGAGTCTGTCGGCCGCCAACGCCCCGAGAACACCGCGACCCAGGTGTTCGGAAAGGCGGCCCCGACACCTGAGGCGCGCCGGGTGGTCTCAGTGAGGAGCGACGGTGCTAAGAAAGAACGGGCACACGCGCATGCGTGTGCCTCCCAGTCGCCAAGGCCGTCACGTGACGCAAATGTTCACGAGAACATTACGACCGCTCAGATCGAGAGTCAAGCCGCGAACACGACCGTGCCCGCCGGGAGGGAGGCGAGGCGTGCCCCTGCGAGGGAGGGTGACGGCTCGCCGCAGCAGGGTGACTCAGTGGGCAGCATGAAGTGTGAACACTACATCCTACTGTTTGAGTGTGCGGAATGCAGCAAGACGACGAGTCTCGCGGAGCTTCGGCGGCAGTGTCGCGTGTTTGAGCGGCAGCACAGCGAGCGTCTGGAAGACTGGCGGCGCGCATATTCCCGTGATTTGGAAGAGTATGTGGTATACGGGTGTCAACAGCTAATCACGCTCGTCACAGCTCGTGACGTCACATAAAGGGGTGGAGCTCACGTACGTGATCGCTGGGTTAAAATATGTTTTGTTTACATATTATTTACGCCCATTATTTATACCATTACGCCCATATTCATACCATTTAAGCCCTTTATATTGCTATATTATGTTCTATGCTATGTTCTATGCTATATTATGACTTTAGCTTCGCGAAAGGAAATTGATAAGGCGAAACAGATGTTTGAAAGAACATCATAACTTCCTTACACCCTTCAACTACCTCCCTTCACCCCTTCAATACCTCCCCTTTCACCCCTCATAACCTCATACTTTGTTTCATCCCCTCAATACCTCCCCTCTCACCCTATTAAACTTGATCTCACCCCTCATGACTTCCCTTCACACCTTTTTCTCACACCTCTTACTTAACCTTTCACCTTTCATACCTTTCCTCAGATCCCTAAAACTTTTCCTCACACCCCTTATACCTTACTTCATATCTCTTACACTTTCCCTCGCACCTATAAAACCCTCCTACACACCCGTCATATCTCCAATTGTTTTCCTCATTGTTACCCACATACACACTCAGCCACCCTCTCAATTCAAATACATGAACATGACATAGATTCAAAGGTTATAACCCTGCGATCGCTTGAGCTCCACCCCTTTATGTGACGTCACGAGTTGTGACGAGCGTGATTGGCTGTTGACACCCCTATACCACATACTCTTCCAAATCACGGGAATATGCCGGCGGGGCAGGGTTATGCAACTCAACGATGAGTTGGACGTTGATCTGCGGCAGGCGATGCGAAATAAATACAGAGCGAAGCCCACCGCCGAGGGCGAGCAAGTGTCCGACACTGCCCGGCCCCGGAAGCTGCGCTTCCACGTGGCGACGTGCCCCAGCCCGTCAAAGAGCGCGAGCTGCGGTACGAGGACTGCTCCCACAACCGCGAGGGCCTCCTGCTGCAGTGGAGCAACCGTCTGCATGCCCTGAGTAGTGAGTAACGATAGAGAGGCGTGGAGGCAGGAGCTGGACGCCATGGTGGCAAGGCGGGGCTGTGCACCAGAGTGAGCCCACACGCCCCACACACTGCCAACACCTGCAACACTCTCCACACTGTCTTCAATCACTCTCGGCCGCTGAGGTGTTTGCCCACCGGTCTTCGTAACCCGCCGCTTCCACTCCAGTGCCGTGATATTTACACTGTCATCATCTCAACTGTCTGTGTCTACTGTTTCTTTTGATTCCTCATACTATACCAATGTGTACACGTGCTGACAGGCACGCCATTAACATTTATTACCAATTAGTAGACATTAATATTGCTGCTGTTACCACCATTATCAAAACCATTACTATTATAGGCCTTATTATCCTCACTATTGTTATTATCATTATCGTCATTATTATCATCATTACTGTCAGTATATTGATCATAATAGACACTCTTTTCACCATACTCATTGCCGGAAGAATCAACTTGTAAACACACGCGTCCTTCGCCGCGGACAAAACTTTCTTGCTGTTAATTATTACGACTAATTGATAGGCCGGGGCAAGGCGTGACCTGGCTGTTCCCCTCACGGCTAAACAATACCTGAACAAAGACCATGGGTGAATAACACACACACAGTACACACACACACACACACACACACACACACACACACACACACGAGCATTTAATTCATAAACAGACCGAAACAGATGGAAAGTTAGCGGGTTTGAGGAACAGGAGAGAGGGAGGGAGAGGGAAAGGAAGGGGGAAGCGAGACATTTCCTGCTGGTTACCTACTGACCGCTTACCCCTTAACCCTTATCCCCCCCCTTCCCCTCACGCTTTCCCATCATTAAAGCCCCTTTCACACATTCTAGAGTAGCGCGCCGAATTGTGGCGACTCGTTACTCGCGAAAACACGTGGGCGCACTCGTAGGTACTTGTGGATAGTCGCCATCAAGTCGTATCAAGTAGTGAGAGTCGTGGCAGGGTCGCGAGGTGTCTTGGGTATGTGTGCGAGGGGCTGGAAATTTTGGACATGTTCAAAATCTGGCCGCGCAACGTCACGACTTTTGGATGCGTAGCGGATGCGTAGCCGGGTCGTAACTACTAGTATCAACTCGTAGCTACTCGTAATTTATCGTAACGACTCAATTGTCTATTCGTAGTGACTCGAGTAGTGTCATAGTGACTAATTCGTAGTGACGGGTGCTCCGTAGTGTAGTGGTTAGCACGCTCGGTTCACAACCGCGAAGTCCCGGGTTGGATCCACGGGCGGAGAGGAGAAACATGGGCGTTCTCCTTAAAAACACCCGAGCCCCTGTCCACCCAGTAGTTAATGGGTACCGGGTGTTAGCCGGGGGTTTGTGACGTAGACGTTGGAGGGCTTGATCAATTCACCCTTAAGCCCCTTCCACACATTCTAGAGTAGCAAGCCGAGTAGCGCCGAATCCCAAATCGGCGTCTACTCGTGGAGAAAAGGCGACACTGACACCCGACACTGTTTTATCGGTCATTTCTCGTGTACCCAATCACGAATTAGTACGCGTTGGTACGACTTTGCTAAGAGTTTGTACGCATAGTTACGAGTGTCGCTAAAAGTTGCTATAAGTCGTTTACGAGTTGCTACGACATTGCAAGAGTTTGCTACGAGTTTGTACGACCGGTGGCTTGACCTGGCTGATCTGGGATGGAAATCATTATCTCGTGTGAGATACAGGGTCATCTGCACCTCACCCCGGGAGGCGGGTACGTCACAAACCCCCGGCTAACACCCGGTACCCATTCACTGCTGGGTGGACAGGGGCTCGGGTGTTTTTAAGGAGACCGCCCATTTTTCTCCGCTCCACCCGTGGATCCAACCCAGGACTTCGCGGTTGTGAACCGAGCGTGCTAACAACTACATTACGGAGCAGCCGTCACTACGAATGAGTCACTACGTCACTACTTGAGTATACTATACTTACGAATAGGCAATTGAGTCGCTACGATAAATGACGAGTCGCTAAGAGTTGATACTAGTAGTTACGACCCGTATCCAAAAGTCGTGACATTGCGCGGCCAGATTTTGAACATGTCAAAAATTTCCAGCCCCTCGCACGCATACCCAAGACACCTCGCGACCCTGCCACGACTCTCACTACTTGATACGACTTGATGGCGACTATCCACGAGTACCTACGAGTGCGCCCACGTGTTTTCGCGAGTAACGAGTCGCCACAATTCGGCGCGCTACACTAGAATGTGTGAAAGGGGCTTAAGGCGGACGGGGGAGAGCGGTGGCTTCACCAGACAACACAGACCGCGCGCTCAGGGCGTCTCCACCCATATTACCTCCATGTTTACGACACATAATACTAGAGACGTATGTTTTGAAATTGTAAAGGTAAAAGATAGATAGGATTTTCTAATACCAAATTGAATGAGTGAATACAGCATTTTTGAACGTGCTGCGTGTGTACAAGAATGCTAAGTCTATGCAGTATTCAGTCATTTTACATATATGAAAAAAATTTAATGTTTACTTTTTTCTGGACTTTCTTTTTTCTTTTCTGGTAGTCAATAAGAGCTTCCATAACAAATTTATGACATTCACAAATTCTGTTGGACGATTTTCTATTAACTTTTCCTTTAGCGACACGTGATATATATTTTTGAGAGTTTCTTGCCACCCATGACATTATCTTTCACGTCACTGCGAAAACTAACTAAGTGCAACCAACATGGCGTGACAGTGGCAATAGTCATTTGCACTTACGGCTGTACGTAGCAAATTAATAGTTATAATTGTCGAGCTACTTTAAGCTGTGGCAGTATTTGATTACAAGTCATGAATACGCAGATGTTATCAGTGTCAGGAATGTTGTGATAATGTGATGACAGCCGTGGTGGTGGTAGTGGTGGTGGAGGTGGTAGTGGTGGTGGTGGCGGTGGTGGTGGCGGTGGTAGTGGTGGAGGTGGTAGTGGTAGTGGTGGTGGTGGCGGAGGTGGTAGTGGTGGAAGTGGTGGTGGTAGTAGTGGTGGTGGTGGTGGTGGAGGTGGTAGTGGTGGTGGTGGTAGTGGTGGTAGTGGTGGTGGTAGTGGTGGTGGTGGTGGTAGTGGTGGTGGTGGAGGAGGTGGAAGAGATGGTAGTGGAGGTGGTGGAGTTGGCTCGACAGGGTCATCAACACACCGGGGGAAATCAAAGCAACTTGTGTAATGCTAGTCCTTGTGTGTTCGCATGATTTCTCTCTCTCTAAGGGACACACGCCGTATCAGGTGCACTATTCACTTCTTGGCCAGAGTTCGTTCAGAGCGGAAGCAATGAGGAGGTTCAGTACAAGCTTGTATGAAATCAAGACTTAATTTGTACTACAAGACACCACACTACTTTTGTTATTGCTGTCAACCATCAGAGAACTCAAGACAACAGTACGTTTGTGAGTTTGCTGAAACTCCTACACCAATCACCATGGACCCGGAAGCATATTCCCGTTTTCTGGAAGACTATGGGGCGTTTACTCTTGAACACGTCAGGTTAGGTTACGTTAGGTTACGGTTAGGGCAGGTTAGGTTATCCTTAACAAATTCAGATAACTTTGTGTGGCAATCACAATGAGGGTATTTTTGAGAAAATCTTATGGTTAGTTTCGGAGCTACAGCCAAGCGTCTTAACTCGGAAACCACATACTCGCATAGAGAACGGGAATATGCGACCCGGAAGCATTGGGATTACTAGACTTATTGCGTGAGTGGCTTGGCTGATCACGGATTCCGTCACCACAGTCTCAGGGTTCGAATACCAGCCGGAGCAGCTGACTTCCGCTAACATAAGTAAGGAAGCTAGCAAGTAATAGAAAATAACACCAATTGAAGGTAACAAACACCAGCGCGTTACTATAAATGCTTTAGTACTTAAGTTAATTTCCTCCTGTATGTACATTCTGGGTTTTTTTCCTGTATGCCTTCGGGTGAAAATGAAATTATTATTATCATTATTACTATCATAATGGAAGTGGTGCATGTGCAACCGTAACCTAACGTAACCTAACCTAACCTTCTGTGCTTGCACCCTGCCTGGTTAAACTTTTCCGTCTTTGTCTATCTACTTCCACCTTTCCTTCTTGCTGGAAGTTTGCTCACATCCAACCTGTTCCTAAGAAGGGTGACCGTTCTAATCCTTCAAACTACCGTCCTATAGCTTTGACTTCCTGCCTTTCTAAAGTTTTTGAATCTATACTTAATAAGAAGATTCTTAAGCATCTATCTGCTCACAATCTTCTATCTGATCGTCAGTATGGTTTCCGTAAAGGGCGATCTACTGGCGATCTTCTAGCTTTCCTAACTGAATCTTGGTCATCCTCCTTCAGGGGTTTCGGTGAAACTTTTGCTGTTGCCCTTGACATATCAAAAGCTTTTGATAGAGTCTGGCACAAATCTTTAATTTCCAAACTACCCTCATTCGGTTTCTACCCTTCTCTCTGTACCTTCATCTTAAGTTTCCTTTCAACCCGTTCTATTGCAGCTACTGTAGACGGACATTGTTCTTCTCCTAAATCTATCAATAGTGGTGTTCCCCAGGGTTCTGTCCTATCACCCACTCTCTTTCTATTATTCATTAATGATCTTCTAAGTCTAACTCAAAGCCCTATCCACTCCTACGCTGATGATTCTACCCTGCATTTTTCAACGTCGTTTATTAGACGACCAACTCAACAGGAACTAAGTGATTCACGGAGAGATGCCACCGAGCGCCTAACTTCTGATCTTTCTATAATTTCTGATTGGGGTAAAGCAAACCTTGTTTTGTTCAATGCCTCAAAAACCCAATTTCTTCACCTATCTACTCGACAAAACCTACCAGATAACTATCCCCTCTTCTTCAATGACACTCAACTATCTCCTTCTTCTACAATGAACATTCTAGGACTATCCTTTACTAAAAATCTGAACTGGAAATCTCACATCTCATCTCTTGCTAAAACAGCTTCTAAGAAGTTAGGTGTCCTGTGGCGTCTGCGTCCTTTTTTTCTCTCCCTCCCAATTGCTTGCTCTCTACAAGGGCCTTATCCGCCCATGTATGGAGTATGTCTCACATGTTTGGGGAGGATCCACTCATACAGCTCTCCTAAACAGGGTCGAGTCAAAAGCTTTTCGTCTCATCAACTCCTCTCCTCTGACTGACTGTCTTCAATCTTTAAATCACCGCCGCAATGTTGCTTCTCTTGCTCTCTTCTACCGTTAGTTTCATGCTCACTGCTCTTCTGAACTTGCTAACTGCATGCCTCCCCCCTCCCGCGGCCTCGCTGCACAAGACTTTCTACTCATTCTCATCCTTATTCTGTCCATCTTCCTAATGCAAGAGTTAATCAGTATCTTTACTCTTTCATCCCTTTCACTGGTAAACTCTGGAACTCTCTTCCTGTTTCTATTTTTCCACTTTCCTATGACTTAAATCTTTTCAAAAGAAGAGTAACAAGACACCTCCCGAACTAAATTGGCTCACCCCTCTTTTATATTATTCTCTTACTGTCTTCTTTATAGGGACTGGCAACTAAGCGGGCTTTGTGTTACTTTTTTTTTTGCTCTTGGCCAGTCCTTTGTGATGTAGAAAAAAAAAAAAAAAAGACCAATGTAAATATTTCACTCGTATGAACATCTATTTTCCTGAACACAATAACCTAACTGATCCTGCCGTTAAGAACATGACTATTTAGCTAATACATCAAGTCCGTATGGTAGTTTTCAATCAAATGTATATAAAAAAGTAATGAATCACGTCATCTTCTCGGGTAGGTGATATGAAGTAGAAATATAGAATTGCGATCATACTCGTATTATGACAAACCACATCACATATATTTGGGAGGTTACTGCCTCATAAACACATAATCGAGAACACGCCGTATGGTGTACCCTCGTGAAGGCTGAGCGGCAGTACTAGGACACCAGAGAACAAAAGCGAATGACGACATCAAACTTGTTATTAACCCTTTCAGGCCCAGATCTTTCCTTTGCTATAAAAGATTGTATGTTGTTAGCCATAAAATTACGAAAAGTAGCTTAATATACTAAATTAGTTAGTCGACAAAGATAATAAACAAGTCATAGCTATTACATATTGCTTATATTAGCTCAAAACCGTCTAATGGTACCTATATTATAATGCATATTACGTTCTGGGTCTCAAGGGGTTAATAAAAAACACTAAACATTATGCCACGGCTTGATTCCTGGATGGTGGATAAAAGTAATAAAATGATTGTATCCTGTTACTGCTCAAAGTTGTGTCTTATATATATAACCCAGCAAGCTCGAAGTCTTTCGCTAACTGAGATTATCGTTGATGTTATTGCAGTCAAAACAGGAAGATTGTTACCGCACTTTTTCTTCGTTCACCTCGACCAGCAATAGTCAGACAGATAGGTGTAACAATTGTGGGTTTATACGTACAAGCATGAAATTTGGCACAGTCATAGATAATAGTCTAATGAATAATTCCAGATATGGACCCACCGCGAAAACGTCCTATGGTAGCCGTGGCGGCCATTTTACAAAATGGCCGCTTTTAGTCTAGTGGCTAGATAGGGGTCTCGTGCACCCCCCCCGAAATATACTTTTCATTGGTGTCTATAGATAGGAAACAATGTGTAGAAAATGATTTGCTATGTTAAATAGTTGAAAAAATGTCCCACGTATAATTTTTATGCAAATTAGTGCCACCATTACCAAAAACTCTATATTCGCCTATATCTCGGCCAATATTGCAGATAACTGAGCAAATAAGGTGTCTAGACCTATGTTTTGAGGGATAAGGATTTATATAAAACCATTTAAAATGTGATCTGTTTACACCAAAGAGTTTTGCATATGAACCTTTAGAAATACATTTATTAGTGTCCATGTAGTGAGTGATACTAAAGTTTTTATTTATTTATTGCAATTTGTTATCATATCCTATTTGTCCTCATATCTTATCATATCTTTTTTTTTCAGTTGGTGTTTCGAACAGCGAAATGTCTAAGAGTTATCAGATAGTGGATCTACTGCAACCTGGACAATCAAAGGCGCAGGTACAGACGGATTGGAACAAGTGCGTTTTGTGCCAAAAAATCACACGGGAAAGTTTGCAATGCCCAGCAGAATCAAAACGGCACGATGTTGGAGTTGGTTATTCTACCATTGCCTTCAACATCAGACGTTTCAATGAACTTCACGAATTACCGATGCCACTAGAATTAGGACGCCTTGATGACGGGAATGGCATTGAAGCTACGTTTCTGGAGAACAATGCCAAGTGGCACAAATCCTGCCATACAAAATTCAATAATATAAAACTACAACGAGCAGAAAAAAGGAAATGCACACAGGGTTGCGACCCTGATGCTACTACATCCAAGAAATACACTTGTCAAGTTGCTCATCATGAAGTGGCAGCATCGGATGTCTGTTTTTTATGCGAAATGTGTCAACTTCCGAACCACTCCGTGAGGCATCAAATTTTCGTTTAGACTCCCGCGTACGAAGATGTGCATTAGACCTGCAGGAACGAGAGGCTACTTGCAAAATTGAGTGCTGGGGACATGGTCGCACAAGATGCAAAATATCATCCAAGGTGTCTTGTTTCACTTTACAACAAAACTAAATCATTAGAAGATAAACAGAAGATGGACACAACTGATAAAGTCAACCATGGGATTGCACTAGCCGAGTTGCTGTCATTTATCGATGAAACAAGAATAGATGAAGAGCATGCCCCTGTCTTTAAACTTGCAGATCTCGTCAAACTTTATTCTAAACGTCTAGAACAACTTGGAGTGGAGCAGCATGTCAGACAACATAGCACAGAGTTAAAAAATCGTATCCTGGCCCAAATCCCATACCTTACGGCTCATAAGGAAGGGCGTGATATACTACTTGCATTTGATAAAGATGTAGGACCTGCCCTCCGTAAAGTCTGCAAAGAAGACTACGATGACGAAGCCATATGTCTTGCAAGGGCAGCGAAGATAGTACGTAGAGAAATGTTCCAAACTGCAGCTACATTCACAGGTTCATTTGATGAGGACTGCCAAGTAAAATCAGTACCTCAGTCACTGTTGACTTTGGTGGCCATGATCCTCGACGGCCCCAACATCAAGTCTCAATCAGGTGATGGTGTAACCCAAGCAACCCTCAGCACAGCTCAGTTGTTGCAGTACAATAGCTCCATCCGTCGCAGAGTGGGTAGTACTACTGTGCGTCACAACAAAGACAGAGAAACCCCATTGCCGATCTACGTGGGACTCACAGTCCATGCAAGGACTCGGAAACGTGACCTCATTGAGATGCTGTTTGATCTTGGACTGTCCATCTCCTATGACCGAGTGATGACAATCTCCACATCCATGGGAAACAGAGTGTGTGAGCAGTATCACCGAGATAAGGTAGTGTGTCCACCCAATCTACGCGAGGGCTTATTCACAACGGCAGCGGTTGATAATATCGATCACAATCCGAGCTCCACAACGTGGTCCATGCTTCCTGAAGCCAGCACTTCATCAAGGGAGCTGATTTGTTGTAAATGCACAAAGGGTTGCAAGGGACGATGCAAGTGCAAACAAGATAGTTTGAAATGTACCGCTTTGTGCCAGTGTGGTGGAGAAAATTGTGACGTATAAACAAGATCAAAGTGGAACTATCTAGTAAGTTACCGTTACAGTGCTTTACTCATGCTTAATAATGTCAATATCACTAATCTTCAATGTTCAGAGCAGCTTGTTGTCATTTTATATATATTGGGTATATATTGTTGGGATGATGGGACATATCTATATACGGGGAGCCTATTTATTATTTCACTATTTCTCTCTAAATCAATCTTGGAAGCTTGTTGAATGCTTACAACTTACGGAATAATGTATTTAAATTGCGTTTACAAAAAACAGTCCAATATATTTGCTGTAATTAGTATTTATATACATAGCTGAAATTAGTTGAGAACTTTTGAGTTTAGATTATTGTTAACAAACAGTATTGTTGTAGACGAAACTGTTTAAATTTACCATATTCGTTTTGTCAACTTAACCAAATAAAATATTACTAAACCAGGCATTTTAATAATTATGACGAAAGTGTATTTATCTCTTAACCACCAAATAATTTGCTCAGTTACTAAATGTGTTACTTTTAAGTCAGGCAGATAGGAGTATCCATCCATCATAAGAATTGTGGGTTTATACGTACAAGCATGAAATTTGGCACAGTCATAGATAATAGTAGTTTACTTAAAATAAATATGTACTTACCTGTCAACTAGTTAATTTGTTCCTGTAATTTCACTGAAACATTGACTCCTGAACGCGGAGGTTCCGAAATTTGATGAGTCAGCACTTATTACGCTCCCTGGTGGGTTAATTGACATTGCTGGCAACACAAATGCAAATTGTGGTCATTTGGAGAATACAATTATGGCATATATGTGTATCTAGAGTCATTTCATTAGAACATAAAGAAGCATTTCTGTCGTCCGGTTAAAAATAATCGCGGTCAAAACGGTCATTTTGTAAAATGGCCGCCACGGCTACCATAGGACGTTTTCGCGGTGGGTCCATATCTGGAATTATTCATTAGATTATTATCTATGACTGTGCCATATTTCATGTTTGTACGTCTAAACCCACAATTCTTATGATGGATACACCTATCTGTCTGACTACAAGGGTTTACTGCTGCCAAAGGGATAAGGCTAAAAGTGGAACTTTTGTAGCAGGGTGGGTCTTCCGTCCGCTAAATAACAATCCCCCTGACAACGGGATGGCGTCGTGGTCTGAGGCGCTGCGGTGAAAGAGAAGTGTGTTGTCCAGGCTCGCATGCTCCTTCCCACCTTAGTCATACTCGTATATTCATGTATTCATTAACTTTGATGGACGACGTTTATCTGACACGGGTTACATTCAAATATATTCATCGACTTATGCTGGTTATGGAGAGAGAGAGAGAGAGAGAGAGAGAGAGAGAGAGAGAGAGAGCAGAGAGATGAGAGGAGAGAAAAGAGAGGAGAGAGAGAGGAGAGAGAGAGAGAGAGAGAGAGAGAGAGAGAGAGAGAGAGAGAACGAGAGGAGAGAGAGAGAGAGAGAGAGAGAGAGAGAGAGAGAGAGAGAGATATATATGAAGGTCTTTGAGAAGTACTGTGAACCCTCATTATATTTCCTTAGCATAACCAGTCTTTTTTTATTACGTATATAAGTCGTATATAACATAAGCCGGGAATGAATGAAAAAAATATACTGTGTTATTTGGCAAGATTGCTGTCAATGTGTGTGTGTGTGTGTGTGTGTGTGTGTGTGTGTGTGTGTGTGTGTGTGTGTGTGTGTGGTGTGATCGCGTAGGTGTGTGTGTGTGCATTCATCCCCAATAAAACACTTCTAAAATAAATAATACAAGCAAAACAATACATCAAATGCTAAAGAAAACTGGTTACATTTTTTAGAAAGATGAAGCTGACATTTTCGTTCCACACATTCCGTAGTTTTTTTTGCTTACCTCATCTAGTATGAAGTTCCTCCTCGAGTCTATCTTTGGCTGGTGTTCCTTCCACACGAGTAGAGGCTCTGTGGGGGAGACATAGTGATGGCCATAAAGAAAACAAATATATACGCATGTCAAAACACGCCAAAACACGATGCCATTTTGAGATATCTGTTGAGAACCACAATTCAAATCACGCTTTATTCATTTTAGTAATTCCGTCTCCAGGCAAGGGTCGTTTAATAATAATAATAATAATAATAATAATAATGAAAAAAATAATAGTAATAGAATAATCGTGTATCTATTGATCTTCTCTCTCTCTCCTCTCTCTCCTCTCTCTCTTTTTTTTTATTTTTTTGTATTTAAACAACTGACATGGTATACATGGGGCTACAAATGCAAAGAGGTTGTTGAAGGCAATGGGTGGCAGAAGCTAAAGATATCCCCTGTCCGGGGACATCTATCTGAAAGCTATGCTTATAGGATAAACTAAATATATAAGTTAAAATGAGGTCACTGTCCGTCACAGGCACTTTCAGGCGCACTATTACCGTACATAAAAATTGAAGGGGGTAAAATGTTCCACAGGATGGGGCCCAGGACCGATCCCTGTGGAACAGAAGCCTCCACGGGTACGTGGCTGACGTGCTCCCTTTCACCACCACCCTCAGACTCCCGGCTGTGCAGGTAGCTCGAGAAAACGCACGCAGGTGTCCCGTGGTGCCGAGCTGTTTCAAGCTTTGCCAGGAGGCCCTTGTGCCACACACAGTCAAAAGCCCCGGCGATGTCCAGGGCAATCACCAGCGATGGGCGGCCAGAGTCCAGGGGGGTCCGGCCATGTTTTGGGAGGGGCAGGAGAAGCAGGTCCGAGGCGGAGGTCCCTTCCTAAACCCGTACTGTCTAGGGGACATCAGGTGGTGCTCCTCTAGGGGCGGGTCAGTTGCTCTGCAATAATCCTTTCTAAAAAATTTGCCGACAACTGACAGGAGCGAGATTGGACATAGTTGGCTGGATCAGTCCTCTCCTTTTTCTTGTGTACGGGCGTGACACGAGCCTCCTTCCACAGGCTTGGCCAGGCGCCCGTTTGGAGGCACTGCTGAAAGATGTGCGTGAGGGGCCTTATCAGCTCATCTGCACAGTGCTTGAGCAGGAAGGGACTCACACCATCAGGCCCAGGCGCCTTTTTGGTGTTGACGGTACGCAGGAGGCGGGCCACGATGTCCTCCGTGACCACCGGGCTGTCCAGGCCCAGGTGACACATACGGGTGAGGCGAGGTGGCTACCTCTCAGGGTCCTGTGTCTCTCTCTCTCTCTAATAGGGAGTATAAAGAATGAGAAGACATCGTCCATAAGGAGCCTTTCCATGCCATTCCCACCATGTATTGTGGCCACTCACAGCACATCATATTCACCACTCCATCGAAAACAGGGTCCTTCAAGTGTTTACCAAGCGGGCGACTCAAAGGGCAGTCCGCGAGGGGAGACACCGCTGTTCTGCCACAGGTGACGGTGCATTGAGCTCCTGGCAGCGGCATTATCCTTCCCCTTGTTGACAGAGCTTTGTTATGTATGCCGTTGTTCTCTGTCCTTCACCTCTCACCCTTTCGCCCCCTGCATTTGCCTTTCGCCATCAATAAACCTTAACAGTCATAAATGTCGCTCATATTATGGGACGCATGAATGTGATTTAGGGAGTTTCATGTACTGTTTCCATTTGTAGATTCACTTGAACTATTGATGTTTATATTCTGGCGAGATGGATTTGCAAGAGATGATTACCTTCACTTAATAAGCATAGTTGTTTCCTCAGTCGGTGGGCAATATGAATTTTGAAAAAAATATAGAATACACATTAGTAAGCTCGATCTTGCTATTTAGATGGACGTCTTTATTACAGCATAAAAAAAGAATATCAATAACACTGGTAGAGCATCGAAATACACAAGTAGCAAGGTGGGACCCTCATTTGACAGGTAAAGTACCTTAGATTAAAACATACAATAAAATTGCTCATGTGAATAAACTATATTTGGAAAAAAATGAATTTCCCTCTTAAATAACTTAATTATGAAAGAAGTAATAGTGATTTATATGGATTTGCAATGCGTGGATATTTGAGTAGAAAGAAACTATTACTGCTGCTGCTTCTGATACTACTATTACTATACTACCACTATTAAACTATTATTATTACCACTTCTATTATTTCTACTACTACTACCACTACTACTATTACTACTAGAACTACTACTACTACTACTACTAAAACTACTACTACTACCACATGGTATAGCTTTTACTGCTACCAATCAACCAATGGGATAATGCTCGTTACTTTCATTCGGACTTTAATAATGCTTTATAAATTCAGTACAATGTATCAAAGTAGGCCTTTTCATCTAATTTTATAGCCATTCTAAATTATGACACACTGATAGTGTGCTGCAAATCACACAACATTCATAACGTATCTTAACTGGACTGTCCAAGTTTACGCACATATATCCACGAAGCCTCTCCAGTTCATCTGTCATCGCCAGCGAGGCGGTGGAGGCGCAAGGCAGCTGGTTTTCAGTCATCGTGGCACTGTTGCAGGACAGATTCCACAGAGGAGTCCCTCGCCTTCACACACGCATCCATCTACATGTATTAACTGGATATAACATAATGATGTGTGGATTTCGACTAAATAGGATATCACATCAACTTAACGCGGCGACTCACACTCGATTACGAACATATGGATCCCCCCTGTGAACACAACACAAAGAGTGGCGGCCGCGCCCTCTCTGCGGCAACACCAAAATTCTTGACGGCTTCATGTTGCATTTGTAAAACTTATTATCCTTGCTCACTATTGCAGCAGTCGTCATGTGGTATGATTAAAAGTGATGTATTTTTCTTAACATCATAGGACACAGGCCCACTTGTTAGTCGTCGTACAGCCATGAAAGAAAAGAATAAAAAATGGGAGTGTTGGGCCAATAAGGCAGTTAAGGTGTCTTGAAAATCCTCTCTTAGAAAGTCTTTAGGACATAGGAAAGCGGGAAAATTGAATCAGTAAGAGTTCCATAGTGTGTACCTGTGAAAGGGTTGAAAGAGTTCAAATACTACGTAGTTAACCCTTTCACTAGTAAATTAGAGAGAACAGGGATGAGAGTGTAATGCCCGGGGGGTATGGATTATTATTTTATTTTATTCTCTTCTCTCTTCTTTTTCTCCTTCATCTCTCTTCTCTCTTCTGCGCGTCGTTGTGTTGGTCTTCTGATAGGATGCCGAAGGGGCGGTACCCATTTATTGTTGTTGTTGTGAAATAAGTGGCCTGGGTACCTCGCGACTCTGATGTAGTGGCCCTCAGTCTAGTTTCAGTAAGTCTTTTAACCTTTCGACAGACCCCTCTAACTTCTTTTACTTATGACATCTCAGCAAAATACAGTAAAGCGTGTTTTTTCACCTCAAAAGAAATAAAAAAAAAGGATCTCTGCGGAGTAGATTCCCTGCCCAACTATCCATATAACGTTCCCACACCACTAATTACCTTGGATCCATCCATTACCGCCCTCCCTTTCCATCCCTCTCCCATACAACTCCGGCTCCCAGCTCAGAGCCGTCTGTCTTCCCTCCTGTCTACCCTCCCTTGCCGCAACACACCACACCACAATTAAGACCCCAGACCAGCCCAATGCCGTTCTACTTCTTCAGATTCATCCGCTCTCTTTGATGGCTCACGGATAATTTTAGACTGATAGCGATGTATCAGCAACAACAGAGAAAACAAAAACAACAGTGAAAGCCGAAACAAACACAACACTAACAACCACGACGACAATGGCGATGATGGTTTAGATTTGAGCTACAAAATACTCATACAATACGCAGCAAATAGACATGACTAACAACATGTTTTGATATACATTAGTTAGTTTTTTTATATATAGTACGGAAAAAAACTGTTTTTCTTTTTTATGGAGACAGAAAAATACAGAGGTCATTCAACCACAAAAAATACATAAAATGCCAAAATGTATTTTTATTCACTGTTTGTTGAGCGGTTTCAAGAAATTCCATGTACTTACTATTATATGCGGTATGCGTTCACTCTTACTCTTATATTCGTTTCCTTGCGGCATGCAGTTCTGGGCCTGGGGTGATATTCATCAATCTTTCCAAGCCTTGCGAAATCTCACAAGCCGGCCGCGCCGTTGAAGGCGGTGCGAACACTCCCATGGCCTTGTGGGATTCTCCCAAGCCCTGTAGCTTAAGTATGGCCGACCACCACCTAAACCTCCAGGTAAATCTTCGTAATTGGGCACCACTGATTTCGAGGACAAAATTTTCATACTAAATAGTTTTGGTGTTTAGTACAGTTTTTAGCGGAAATCAATTGTTCTTTTTTTTATAACTCCGTCACTCCCTTAAGCTTAAAACTAGGGATTTCTGCTGAAAACTAACAATAGGCTAATTCCTAAACACATCAAAACTCATCAGAAAAAATAGTTTTGTTCTCGAAAAAGCAACAACAATGATTTTCCTTAGTTATGGGCGCTGCCCCACTCTTTTCGGACCGTCCCGCAAACATCCCGCTCCGCTTAGCACTGCCGTAATGTTAAATATATTAAGTTAGGTTAGGTCAGGTGGTGTGTTGTGTTGTGTGTGTATGTGTGAGTGTTGTAGTTGTAGTATGTATGTTGTGTGTATGTTATGTTGTTGTAGTTGTGTGTGTGTGTTGTGTATGTGTGTGTGTGTGTGTGTGTGTGTGTGTGTGTGTGTGTGTGTGTGTGTGTGTGTGTGTGTGTGTGTGTGTGTGTGTGTGTGTGTGTGTGTGCGTGTTTACATCCCGCAGAGTGGATGGATGTCATAAATATATTTCTAGTCTAATGTGATTCAGTCCCATTTTCGTGTGTATTCAAGAATCGCTTTCTCATAATCACAGTCGCAGCCGCCCCTCATTTCGCGGTGTGTCCAAATTTCATGACAGTGGCGTCGGTTCATCATCCCGGGCCAGACCTCACGCCAGCACGCTGTACAACCCCACCGCCTCCCTGATGCATGAACAGTCCCAAATGCCACCGTTACTCACATTATCCACTTACATGTGGCTACAGACCACCTTCATTAGTCTGATTAACTCTCGTGGCCTAGTCCGGCAGCCCCTGAACAGACCTCGGTGCAGGGACTACTTCGTATCTTACGCTAAACACTATCAAGGTAATACTGTTACGCTAAACACTATCAAGGTAATACTGTGTGTGTGTGTGTGTGTGTGTGTGTGTGTGTGTGTGTGTGTGTGTGTGTGTGTGTGTGTGTGTGTGTGTGTGTGTGTGTGTGTGTGTTGTGTGTGGTGTGTGTGTGGTGTGTGTGGTGTGTGGTGTGTGTGTGGTGCGTGCGTGCGTGCGTGCGTGCGTGCGTGCGTGCGTGCGTGCGTGCGTGCGTGCGTGCGTGTGTGTGTGATTCAACCAAGGCCTGATTACGTGCTGGACACGTGATCTTCTGGCTATTACCCTCCCGGAGATAGCTTTGAACTCATAGAGGTATCTTTGGGTAAAGCTTTGACCTCCCCCTGTCTCATTGCTGAAGGAGAAAAGTTCCAGCCCAATATTCCAGTGAAAAATTTCGAGCCATGAGCTGGGCTATAACCTTTCCGCGTCAAGTGACACATGCAGAATAGCTTAACTATTCATAACACATACGCAGTATTCAAATATTCTTATAATTATCTATCAAACTGTCAGGTAATCACAGTAAATTTCTAGACTTTCCTGTGCCATATTATAATGTACGAATTATAATTCCTTACTATGCCTTATCTATGTCTTAATGATCTTCTGGTAAAAATGTCTTTACCTTGACTTTGTATGGCAGTGTAACACAAACCAGTCAACAACACTCCCTTGCCTGTCATGTCACACTGTCTACATCATCCCCCACCCACCCACACATTCCGTAGCCACACACCATAGCGTAGCCCATCACAATCTGATGTTCGTTTTCCTCATAGCATACGCGAGCAGCGTAATTTATTTCGATCTCAGATTGAGCATCGTACTCTAGATCTGTCACAGCGACAGATTCACTGTCTGACACCGAAGTACAATCACTCATCATAACATTTGCCGACAGGTGTCAGACATTGGAGCGTCACTCTTCTGACGTCATCAATAAAATTTGTAGTCCTGTTGGAGGGAAGATTTTTTTTTTTCGCGCGCTTTTTACAAAAGTCGTATTTTTACGGAAATAAGGCCTGGAAATCAATTATTTTTGGTGGATTAGGTGTTTTGAATGTACATTCAACATAATTAGGCAAACAAAATTGGGTCTGGACGATTACTTTAAGACAGTTAGAGAAAACAAAATATTAATTTTGTTATATTAAGACAGTTAGAGAAAAAAAATATATATTGTGTTATATTAAGACAGAATATATATATATAATATATATATATATATATATATATATATATATATATATATATATATATATATATATATATAATATATATTATATATATATATATATATATATATATATATATATATATATATATATATATAGTATTATATATATATATATATATATATATTATATATATATATATATATATATATATATATATATATATATATATATATATATTATATATATATAGTTATATTAAGACAGAAAAAATATATATTTTGTTATATTAAGACTGATATTTTTTTTTATATAAGACATAATTTTGTTTTTTGTTTTGTTATATTAAGACTGAGGAAAAAAAAAATATTTTGTTATATTAAGACCGTGTGAGAATTTGTTTTGTTTTGTTATATTAAGACAGAGAATTTTGTTTTGTTTTGTTATAATAAGACAGAATTTTGTTTTGTTTTGTTATATTGTAATGGTGGTATTGGTAATTATCATTTGTTGGTATTCTGGCAACCGCCGGCTGACGCTTAGCGAGGTGCTTTTGTTTGTCACGGGCAGCCAGGTCAGCCCGCTACCCGCTGACCCGACCTCACTCCTCCACAACATCTCACTGCGAGAGATCGCCCCTCTCATCCGTGGCCTTGCCCGCTTGGGTCGGACTTATTGTCTTGGCTTCCCCTCCACTTGTAAATATATACATACAATTAGACAGTGAAGTAATATCACTATCCCTGCAGGATCAAGAAAGGAGGTAGCTTATCAATTACCAGGCGCGCCCTTAATGGGCGTGATAGAACTTCACCATGCAGCCTACCCGCTCGCTACTTGACCTCGCTACCTGCGACACCACGTGTCGCTACCCCGGGCTCCTTACACATACTCTGCAGTCTTCACTACACTCCAAGATTCTTCTATTACAATATTAAGACAGAAAAAAATATATATTTTGTTATATTAAGACAGTTAGAGAAAAAATATTAAGATGCATGAAAACTATGAAGAATACCCATGTAGTGAACGGCTTGCACTCAGATGATGTATTTGAAAAAAGTAGAAGGCATGTCGAGTCCCGTGCGGGGAATGGAATAAAGGAAATTATTTATTTCCGAATTATGAATTACCAGCCTGAGTTCTATGCTTGTTGGAAGGACAGGGCATTCAAAATGAGGCCAGGGCAAGGTGAAACATCAGTCTCGGGCCCAGAGACAGCATCCTCCCCCCATGGAAGCATCACCTGGCTCCATCTTACGGCCACTATGCAAGTCTCTCTTTTTTTTCTTTTTTTTTTTTTCTTTTTTTTTTTTTACGTTGTAGCCTATAGCGCCTGTAGTCATATGGAGAGTCTTGATGTTGGTCGAACTCGCCCGTTGGTGGCGCAGGCTGGATTTTTATAGTGACACCTGTGGTCTCAGGTGTAGATCTAATTTTCTATGATGTTCTTGATCTCCAGGTTAGGCGCATGCAGCCCCTAGAGTTCGCCGTCACACTCGCAATCGGCAGACAGGTATACGCTGCATGTGGGTTGCTTCGGTGATGGCTTGACTCGGGATGACTCGAAGATGGCTTTGACAGTTGCTCCTTGGTGAGACTTGAACTCGGGACCTTCTGCTCCCATACCAGGCTCTTGAAAGAGTTGCCCCCGGCAGGATTCGAACTCAGGACATTGAGTTCAGCACTCCAAGACGCTAACCACTTGGCCACCGCCTCCCCTCGCCGTCTGTCGACAGGACATGATCCCCCCTTGACTAGACTGCGCCTTCAGGAATCCCCCTCAGAATACCTCAACAGCAAGAAAGAGTAAAGAGAAGAGAGAAGATAGAAGAAGGAATAGTAAGAACAAGAAGACCCCCTCCCCCCCGTTACATCTTTCTCTCTCTCTTTCTCTTACAACCCAGATACATCAATTGCATAAATCTTCTTCTGATTTCCTTGACCTTACCTCTTGTTCTTCCACTAAACACGAGCAAGTATTGTCAAGTCCTAAATCAAAACCAGTGACTTTTTTTTCTCATTTCATTTTCCTCAAGTCTTCGCGAAGAAAAAGAGGAACTAAGAAGAACACTCGCGCGACTACTCCCGAGACTCGAGACATAAGAAACAACGACCTGCCATTCTGATGTCTCGAGGTGGCACTTATTCAGAGATAATGAAGTCTTGTTTTGTATGCCTCAGCTTCTATGTGTCTGTCTCCTTCCCCCTCCCCACCTCTACCCAAGTCATCTTCATAGCTGGGATAAGTAAGCACCTGTGTGGCTTTTAATTACATTCCTGGGACTCTTCTCCTGCTGTCGAGGCATAAATTATAATTACGTCTCACTGGATTCGCACCAATTTTCATTCTCTTTGAAGATTATGTGATTTCGTAGTATTTCTTTTTTAGACACACACTGTTCTAACTTCTCTCTCTCTCTCTCTCTCTCTCTCTCTCTCTCTCTCTCTCTCTCTCTCTCTCTCTCTCTCTCTCTCTCTCTCTCTCTCTCTCTCTCTCTCTCTCTCTCTCGTAAAAGCAAAAAAATGAGCGTAATGAGGTATTCTTTGAAGATATACCTGGATTGAGTAAGAAAAGAAAGTTTAGTTTTCAAATGTATGAAAAAAAGAGCTGTCTGGGAGGGTTGGCGAGTTCTCCAGGTTGCCATGTGTGTCTTCGAAGTTTTCCTTTAATAACATACGTGGACTTATGGCTTTTCTGATTCATCCTTAGGATAAAGAATGTTTTACTTTATCCTATGTCAATATCTAGAAATAAATCCCTATAATAACGTCAATTTACCATTTTTAGACGGGAGAGTTGAGTTTGGAAAGTAGGAAGTAGGCCTCGTCTGTAACAGAAAGGAATACTGGAGGGTAAATCGGCTTAAGCTTTTATACAAAGATAGAGTTTTACTAGTGTGATAGGGAGTCTTCTGTCATGTATCCCCTTGAAATTCTATCGAATGGGTTGCATGAGCTTCTGTGGGACAAGAGTTTTTACATTGAATGGGAATATATGTCCTTTCATTTCGTTATCGTGATTTAAAACGGTGGCTTATGAAGCAGCTAATGGTTATTCATCATGCTTTTGATTACACGCTGGACTCGCAATCGCCGGCTACTGCCCTTCCGAAAGACCTAAATAGCTCAGAGACCGATCTATAATTAAGGCTGAGACCTCACATACACCCTATCCCCTTGACGGTAATTGCGCGCATTCCAGCAAAACTCCTACAGTCTTGAGCATGCTTTGAACCTGGGACCACATAGTGATATTCACAAATCATCGCATATTGAACAATCGGTAACCGTTTGCAATGGCTAACATTACTTTTCAAATGAAATAGTTAAATATTACACGTTTCTTTGGCTGCAAACTCGTAAAAATTTAGTTGCCTTACTTAAGATGCTGAAAATCATTACGATATTTAACGATATTACGATACTTAAAATCAAGAATAACTAATCCTGTTCATCAGTTAAGACACGCGAGAGAGAGACGATCGCTACAAAAGTGTTCTGTGGATTTCGGTGAAATAGTAAACGAATACCGAGGAGGAGGTTCGTTTGGATGAATTAACACGAAAGGAGGTGAATGGCCTCTAGGGCAGCGAGCTGGGTGCCTCGCCAGGGGAGTGGTTTATTTACTACGTCCAGTGACGGTTAGAGAGGTTAGCAATGATAGAAAACTTGATCCATATCTTGGAATGGCTTTCTTAGTTAGTGCCAAGCCACGTGTCACAGAGTGTGGTGAGAGTTCATTAGGAGGCGAGTTGACAGCCATGCCGGAAGGGCAGTGACAGCGGCGGCAAGGGGGGCGGGGCGGACACCAGGGCGCCCGTCAGGCCTAACTGCTGCCGGGACTCCAATAACGAGACGTGGCCCTCAAGCCTACCTCAACACCTGCTTCACCTTCCACAAGGCCACGCTCCAACACGATTGTATTATAAAAATACTTAGGAGCGCTATAGGTTCAAATAATTACAGATTATATATATATATATATATAATATATATATATATATAATATATATATTATATATTATATTATATTATATATTATATATATATATATAATATATATATATATATTATTTATTTCTGTATTATGTTCGAGCCTATAGCGCTAGCGTAGGTTTATCACTAGTTTATCACCTTACTCATGTGAGCACACACACTTCCCCCCCCCACACACAAACGCGCACACACACACACACACACACACACACACACACACACACACACACACACACACACACACACACAAATATATACAAAAATTGCTCTCCACGACACCTAAGCTTCCTACACCAAGCAAGAGCTGAACTGAACTGATGTTGCAACACAGTAACCAAAGCGGGTGCGTTGGCGTCTGATAGTGCCTGCATAATCCAGAGTGCCATGCAAACCTAAGGCCCACACAAACACGTCTACCTGGCCTAGTTGTCCACCGTGCACCACCAGCCATCCACGGCACACAGTAGGCCTACCCACATACCACCATGTCACCGCCTGGGGTAGTGCACTATATTCTCTCATTCTATAACATTAGTAAGGATGTTCAGAAAGACTACGCGGGCTGTCGAGGGAAAGAGCAGACACATGTTAATCGCCTCGTGTTGCTTTGCTTCGGGCTCTGAGAAAACAATGTGTGTGTGTGTGTGTGTGTGTGTGTGTGTGTGTGTGTGTGTGTGTGTGTGTGTGTGTGTGTGTGTGTGTGTGTGTGTGTGTGTGTGTGTGTGTGTGTGTGTGTATTCACCTAGTTGTGTTCACCTAGTTTTATTTTACAGGGCCTGAGCTACACTCGTATGGCCCCGTCTCCATTGCTACATTTTATCATTCATCCTTAGTTCTTATTGTTGGCGGAAACCATCGGGTCACAAACCCCCGGCTAACACCCGGTACCCCATTCACTGCTGGGTGGACAGGGGCTCGGGTTTTAAGGAAACAGCCCATCTATCTCCGCTCCGTCCGGGGATCGAACCCGGGACTTCTCGATTGTGAACCGAGCGTGCTACCCCTAACTACGGAGTACCCTGTGTGTGTGTGTGTTTGTCCTCGGGTCAAAAAGATTTCTACATATTGTGAAACGGACAAAAGCTTTAGAATATTGCAACAATGCGCTTACCATTTGGTATGTGCACTGGACAGATACACACACACACACTTTATATATATATAATATATATATATATATATATATATAATATATATATATAATATAATATATATATATATATATATATATATATATAATAATATAAGCGAAAGTGTGTGTGTGTGTGTGTGTGTGTGTGTGTGTGTGTGTGTGTGTGTGTGTGTGTGTGTGTGTGTGTGTGTGTGTGTGTGTCTGTCCGCGATAGATGCCGCCCCCTGTGGCGGAATCCCATCATATGTCACAGTTTTGGAATCAGGTTGACCAGGGGAAGGTTTTAAGCCCACTTGTAGGATGATCCGATCACTTTTTTTTCTTCTTTTTTTTAGCAGCCTATTAGCGGGAACTGTGAAGAAAAAAAGTGGGTTGAGAGAATTGAGGAAACCTTGATGTAGGGTGATGGGTAATAGGTCAGTGAATGGGTGGGGTGATGGGTAATCGGTGTGGGGTGATGGGTGAGTGAATGGCTGGGGGTGATGGGTGATGGGTGAGGGAATAGGTGGGGGATGATGGGTAATGGGTGAGTGAATGGGTGTGTGGTGATGAGTAATGGGTGAGTGAATGGGTGTGTGGTGGTGGGTAATGGATGAGTGAATGGGTGGGGGGTGATGGGTAATGGGTGAGTGAATGGGTGGGGGGAATACATACATTTCAGGAAAGTTAGAAGGGGCTATCTGGAGAGTCTGTGTTTGGTGGGCCGAGGTGGTGGGTAACGGGTCTATCTGGAGAATCTGTGTTTGGTGGGCCTTTGGCCCACCAAACACAGGTGGTGGGCCGATGGCCCACCAATAGCCCTCCGCAGGAGCTAGCCAAAAAGTCCGCCCGGAGGGCGGCTTTGCTTTCAAGAAAGTTAGAAGGGGCTATGATGTGAATGGGTTGGCATTAATACATACATTTCTACATCCATGATTTCAGGAAAGTTAGAAGGGGCTATCTGGAGAGTCTGTGTTTGGTGGGCCGAAGGCCCACCAATAGCCCTCCGCAGGAGCTAGCCAAAAAGTCCGCCCGGAAGGCGGCTTTGCGGCTAGTATAATACTAGCCGCAAAGCCGCCCTCCGGGCGGACTTTTTGGCTAGCCCCTGCGGAGGCTATTGTTGGGCCATCGGCCACCCACCTGTGTTTGGTGGGCCGAAGGCCCACCAAACACAGACTCTCCAGATAACCCCTTCTAACTTTCCTGAAATCATGGATGTAGAAATGTCTATTAACGCCAACCCATTCACTCACCCACCATTCACTCACCCCAACCCATTCACTCACCCATTACCCATCACCCCCCACCCATTCACTCACCCATTACCCATCACCACACACCCATTACCCATCACCCCCCACCTATTCCCTCACCCATCACCCCACACCCCACTTACCCATCACCCTACCCATTCACTCACCCATTACCCATCACCCTACATCAAGGTTTCCTCAATTCTCGCAACCCACATTTTTTTTTCACAATTCTCGCTAATAGGCTGCTAAAAAAAAAAAAAAAAAAGTGATCGGATCATCTCATAAGTGGGCTAAAACCTTCCCCTGGTCGAGCTGGTTCCAAAACTGTGCCATAGAGGGGATTCCGCCACAGGGGGCGGCACCCATCGCGGACAGACAGACACACACACACACACTTTCGCTTATATATATATATATATATATATATATATATATATATATATATATATATATATATATATATATATATATATATTATATATATATATAAAGCATTATTGTGGATGCAAAGAAATCCGCAAGAAAGTTAAAACGTTTTTTCTGTCTCAATATTACGATACAGTTTCATTACACAGGAAGGGGAGATCTGAGTCAGAAAAAATTGAAATAGTAAAACTAAATATTCATTATTTTTAACAATGGCCAGTAAACTCATATGTACCCCATCCATAAAAAAAAATCGAGTCTGAATTAAACTGGACGCAAAATGTTTCCACATTATCCAGATGGGATTGGAGTGTTGTTTTCTTTCTGTCAACTGATGCATTATGAAAAGGGTTGCACCCCTTCATATCAGATCATTTTAGTAAATGCAGCCGTAGTATTTCTTCGGAAAAAGTGGCACATTATCCACATTCTTCTACCTTGATTCTTTATAATGCTAATTAATTTATTTAATAATTATCATATATTTTTTAGATAATTTCCTTCGTATATATCTTAGCTTAAGTCTCTCTCTCTCTCTCTCTCTCTCTCTCTCTCTCTCTCTCTCTCTCTCTCTCTCTCTCTCTCTCTCTCTCTCTCTCTCTCTCTCTCTCTCTCTCTCTCCTTTAGCACAGTGATCGTGTGTTCTGTGGCGAGGGACTAAGATATTCCACAATGTTTCTTTTAGCATGCTATATCTATCTTCTTTTCTTAATTGTTCATGTTTTCTTTTGACTGATTGGCAGCTCGCTTCGCTCGCTGCCACTTACCATAAGACCCATTCGCGTAAGGGGAGTGGAACCATTCGTGAGCCAAAAAGTGAATAACTACTCCTAAATATTGTCGGATTGACCTGAAATTTGACATGCAAGTAGTGCTGTCAAAATCAATGGGGGTCTGTAAAACAAAAAATTGCGTAGAACAAGCCCTTAATGAGTAATTAGCGTAATGATAATATAAAATGTCAGCCCTCTACATATTCTCGAAAGTGTGTCCCTATGCAAGCTAAAATGCGGACGAAGGCATAGTAGGGGCACCTACTTGTTGTTATTATTTTACCTGCAGATAATTATGAACTAAATTTAGGTCTGTAGACTAGGTATTTTAAAAGCACTTTGAGCTAGCTGCCACGTTCCAGCCGCAAGAACTGAGCCAAAAGCAAAGGGGCCAGAGACTGGACGCCTATACTTGATATATATAGACACCTGAAGAGGCTGTACGAATCGAAGTCTCTTCCGAATGACGAATGCCGAACTTCCTTATTTTACCACCATTAGTTGTTCTCCAGTAGGATTATGTATGAACACCATCCAAGAAGGGGAGGGAGGGGAGGGGAGGGTGGATGAAGCACGGCTGAAAAGTTGGTATGTATTTGAATCGTGTCTTGTGTTTTCGCTGATGAAACAGTTACATCTTAAAATCATTAATATTGTAATGCGGTCGTGTTCAATATTTGGTATATATTGAACATTTTATTCAAGACTTTTTACCCTTTATCCAGCTTTTGCAGATACATTTAGCTAATATACATAAACATCTTTCACAGTCGAATTTGCATACTATCTGCTCTTGAAACACTCTCTCAACTTTTTGTTTCTATTGATTTTTTTTGGTGATGTTGTAATGGCGATAAACTTAACTTATTTACTTTACAACTATTCTCAACATCCATCTTTCCTTCATATCCAGCTTATTTTCACTACTATTACCTTATGTGTGTGTGTGTACTCATGTGTTCTTTTCACTTGAACATAGTATATAACATAGAATCCAGTTTCATAGCAATACAAGTCCCATATTTCAATATAAATAGTTTCGGTTCACGTGTGTTGTATTTATCTTCATCTAGTTGTAGTTGAAGACACACACACATCCGGTGTGTGTGTGTGTGTGTGTGTGTGTGTGTGTGTGTGTGTGTGTGTGTGTGTGTGTGTGTGTGTGTGTGTGTGTGTGTGTGTGTGTGTTTGTGTGTGTGTGTGTGTGTTGTGTGTGTGTGTGTGTGTGTGTGTGTGTGTGTGTGTGTGTGTGTGTGTGTGTGTGTGTGTGTGTGTGTGTGTGTATCAGCGCACCCAGGGAACGGAGGGTGGAATACAAGAGGTCGACGATGTGTGGTTCGCTCGGAGTGAAGGCTTCCCTCCAGCTCAGATTCAGGTCAGATAGTTACTTGATAATTACCTCCGCCAACGAAGTTGGAGGGGTTATGTTTTCACCCCGATCTGTCTGTCTGTCTTCGTTTGTTAGTGTACAGGATTTCTCGAAAAGTTACTAATAGATTTGGACCAAACTCGGTATACCAAGTCTATTTGGTATTAGGAAGAACTGATTTAATTTTGGATGAAATCTATTGACAACTGTTGCCATGGCAACCAATTGATGAAATATTCGGCCGGAGGTATGCGCTCATACTGAGTGCATAATGCATATATATATATATATATATATATATATATATATATATATATATATATATATATATATATATATATATATATATATATATTATATATAATTGATGAAATATTCGGGTGGAGGTATGCGCTCTACTGAGTGCCTCCCCCCCTAGTTGGGTTTGTGTTTGAGTAGAGAGGTTCCGTATGACGTGGCCGCGTTGTACCGTGTGCGTGTGCGTGTGCGTGCGTGTGCGTGTGCGTGTGCGTGTGCGTGTGTGTGCGTGTGCGTGTGCGTGTGCGTGTGCGTGTGTGTGTGTGTGTGTGTGTGTGCGTGTGTGTGTGTGTGTGTTATTCACCCATGGCTTTGTCAACGCGAGTCTGACTCGCGATCGCCAGTTTCACCCTCTACCTGAACGAGTTTGGAGCTCGTAGTGACAGATCTTTGGGTAATGCTGGGACAACACACACCTCACATCCCCATCCCCTTACTCAAGGGGGACAGTACCTGCCCAAATTTGTCAGTGAAAAATACCCGGGAGCCGTGAGGATTCGACCCGGCTAACTATACAGACTTCATTATTTAACTAACCTCCCTATGGAGGCTTTCCCCATTTCTTCTGATAGAAATAAAACAAAACAAAAAATTAACTGTACAGCAACACTTAGTCCCTCTAACTCAGCCACCACCTGAATAAATTCTTAATTATTAAGCCCGTGACTGCTTTACTATACGTAACTTGCCTTGAAATGTTATAACGAAAAAAAAAGTGATCAATAATTCGAAATGGTGCTGCGAGCACGCCCACTAAAACCCACACTGTCTGTCAGCAAATTTGTGTGTATCTGTCTGCCTGTTCACCTGCCTGCCTTGTCTGTCATATCTTCCTGGCAGACATCCAGGCAGGCATTATTAGAAGAAAAAAAATCATACGACGTTCAGTTTTCTTTTCAAGCTCACCGTCCCTCAGCAGTCTGCCTCACTCACTTCTCCATCAGCCTCGTCTCATCACCATCAGCCATCTCATCTTTCACTCCCACGCCATAACATTACTTCATATTCGCTTCAAGGCCAACCTCGCCTCTTCCTCACTCCCCCACCATGCTTCCCTTCTCCTCACACATCGACCAGCCGCATCGTCCTCCTTTGTCTCTCACATTGAACCCCAATAGCCTGCTACAACATTCATCTGCACTTTAACCTCTTCTTGCATTCACCTCCTCGCCAGACGTCCACTGCCGATTTCACCTTCAAAATAACGCCCGATATCAACCTCCTGACCTTCGCCCTCCATTGGATTTGTTTATATTGAGAGAGATCACTCGTCGCTCACAATAGACGCGGGAACAAGGGTTGAAAACTGATGTAGTTCCGATATTTTTCGAAATATTTCAGCGCCAGAAAAGACTGTTTTTGTCATTTGACTTTTTGTGTCGGCTTGAGAATTTATATTTTTACTATTTTCCTAATTTAGGGCATAAAATATTTTTTTTATCATTGTGATATATCATTATGTTATTCTTTTTTATAATAACGATAGTCTCACGTGTTAAACAAGTGGTCTATGTTTTAGCCGTAAATCCTTTTTTTTCTCTTTAGATCTGTGGTCCTTTTCTCTTTCCTTTCTCCGTTAGCTTCAAATCTAGAATTACTAACTCGACGCTCCTGGCGATACGCTTTTGTTTCACATCAAATCAATATTTTTTTTTGTGTGTGAAAGCTGGAAAGGATGTACCAGGAGATCAAACAACAACACATACCGTCCCAAGTTTTTATTGTGTACTTTTCAATATGTATGGGGAACTTTCCTTCTCGAAATTAAATAAAGAATGAGTTTGGGCGACGGTGAGCGTTAAGAAAGAAAGTTGTGCTTATTAAGTGTCGGCGAATATACCAAACATCTGTAAAGCGAGTGAGCTACAGAGATGCTGGCCTGGCATGGGGGTGAATGAGATCGTTCAAGTATTGGGAGGGTGACAGCGAGTGGGTATATATGCAGGGGATGTAGGTACAGTTTGGTGTGCAGTGCGTGCGGGTCAATACTGCAAACAGGTAAACACTATCTACATGCCGCCACTGCACCGTTTCCACACTATCTCTCCTTCCTCACGCCTCACGAGCAGGGAAATGGAGAGGGTGGGCTGGTGTACCAACTCGCACTGCAGTCATGTGTTTCCTTAACTACAGCGGAGGGTGTCGTCGTCTCTCCAGGCCTCTCCTCTCCTCTCCTACCAAATTCCCCGTCGACCAGGAGGAATCCCCAGGAACTGTTGCCCTTCCGTACTTGATGTGGCGACGCTATCATGTAGTCCAGAACTGAGACAATTCTTATATTGGAGTAGTATAAATAAGTTGAAGTATGCATCACAATGATATATTATTTTTGGATCATACACAAAAGAGGGGGGGGGGGAGGAGAGAGAGAGAGAGAGAGAGAGAGAGAGAGAGAGAGAGAGAGAGAGAGAGAGAGAGAGAGAGAGAGAGAGAGAGAGAGAGAGAGAGAGAGAGAGAGAGAGAGAGAGAGAGAGAGAAAAAAAAAATAAAGCTTTAAAAGAGAAATTCAAAATGTTCAGGGCTATTAAATCCAATGTATTGAATAAAGGCAGTTCAGGGTGAGTAGCTATGCATTGTCTGCCCCTCCTCCTCCTCCCCTTCCGTAGCGATTCCGGACCCTCATTCAGCCAAATGGTCGATGATTGTACTTGATTGAGCTCACATTTACTCTCCCTTACAATCCTGGCCTACTGCGGTTGAGAGGGAGAGGTTGACTGTGATATTTTCAGAGTCATGTTAGGCCATTGCAATCCGGAGTAAGGAATCTTTACGATATGGTGAAGGACGAAAGGCGTTCTGGGAAGCAAACGCCCTCAACGGGATCAATATCTTTTTTACATATCTATGGCCCGACTTTTCATTTTGAATAATACAATAAAACAATACGTCATGGTGAAGTGTATAACATGTGCTTCCACAATAAACTCGCAATATATTACGCTTGTTGTATGACAAGTTGCGTGGCTCACATCGATTGCCATGACCACGTATGAAAGTTATAGGTGTAGTCCATGCTGGTAACTCAATAGTAAGAACTCCCTTACCCCAAATATTTCGTTTTTCTTTATTGTTAGAAATTTGCGTCACTTTGCTGGAGCCTCATAAAAAATATTAGATCAGTGCTTTTTTTTTTTTTTTCCGGTACGAAATAATTTGTGTTGGGGAGTCGATAGCCGATTGGTTAGCGCCTAGATGTGATAGCTCGGTGTCACGAGTTCGAGTCCCACCGGGAGCAATATTTTCCTTCCATCGTCGGAGGACACAAGGATGGGAGGTGACACAAGCCTCTAATCATCACAAGCGTCACTTAATCTTTTCTGCGCCACCAAGGGCGAGGACCAACCATCAGAGCCTTCACATGAACCTCCGGGGCTGACCATCGGAATCTCCAAGAAAAATAAATAGTTTACATACACCATATGATGAAACATAAAAGGCAAAAAGAATAGAAAGCTATAAGTATGCGAAGATAACAACAACAAAAATAATTGTGTCAAACCGACCACACAACCTCCACCTCAAAAGTTCAACTAACCTAATATAAACATAACAGATATATGAATATAGTGTAACTTATTTGTTTGTTAACCTGATAACATGAAAGAGTAGACCCTTCCAAAAACTTCAACAAAAACATAATACATATAGATTAAGAATATAGGTGTGTCATGTGCATTATAAAACTAAGTAAACCTTTTGCGTAAACCATCTGTCATTCTCTCATTCCTCCTGCTATTCTGTACTACATTATTTTGTTATTATTATTATTATTATTATTATTTTATTATCGCACCGCATCAGGCACAGCAACACCACTTTCCACGCAGACACACCAAGACAAAAACTCAAGGTACACCCTCCCTCAAGTCGCTGCATATTTTACACACTGAGTCAAGGGATTAATTGTGGTTATTTTCTGTGTTTCAGGGACGCGAGCATTAGATTGTGATCCTTTTTAGAAGTCGCATTTTGACTTGCTTTCTTTTTTATTTGATTTTCCCGTCAGCCGAGACTTGGTGCGGGAGAGGATATAAGACTCACCGTCTGGAATCTTTTTTATCAGTACAAACACAAAGCACTGAGCGAGTATAATTTCCTTCACCTGCTGACTCCATTCCTGGCAGCCATTCTTCATTCATTCGTCCTTTCTTTTGTTTGGCATCTTAGGGAAGAATCAATCAATTTACTCTGGTTGCAGGCCCGAGTAACATTCTCTTGATCTCGTCATACTCTGGTGTGTCTCTTTAATAGGTTAGATAGGTTAGATAACCAGATGATCCACCTTTATTTAACCTTCAGATGACTTTTAGGCAAGCGAATCACATGTCCTTGGGAACACATGATCTTTATACATAAAAGATATCGCTACAAAGTCTATCGGTAGTCTTGATTTGACACAGTCTCCATACTGATATTATCATGACAATTAAGTAACCTGCATTTATCAAAGTATATTTGGTTTCACGGTAACTTTCTTGAGATCATGAATATAACAACAACTGTACCTGTGTGGTAATAGAGGGAGACCATCCTGACTGTGTTAGCTTGTCTTATATTGATATCAACATCATATACTGTTTATGTTATCCATATAAAGCCGTTGATGACGGCATGAAATTTTTTAATCAAAGTGCTGTGCAAATTATTTTTTTCACGTACAATGATTTTACTCAAGTGTCGCAGTTAATTAAATGAAAGAAACGTGTGACTTCTACTATTCGCGTGGTAAATCGAAAGAAATCACGAGGACCTCCAGTAACTTCCTTAGTTGAATGTGGCGGTTGACTTATGCTCCAAAATAAAAATGGGTCATTAATCAGTCTAGAAACATAAAAACAAATTAATTACAAAGAATGTAGAATACAGGATACACTTTTATACAAATCATGACCATGTAGAAAGATATCTAAGAAACCTCTGAGTGTTAACCTCTCATTTCTTGTGTATTGATCAGCCGTCAGAGTAAGAACCCTCGCACAATTGTCCAAAAGGCTCAGGAACTTAGAGGGCGTCACAGTGCACTTCATCGATCGTCTCCTCAAGATTGATTCAAGATTGGAACATCCATGTTGACACGATGCAGTTTGAGTAAAGGATCACTGTGATCATAAAAAACATAACAAGTTACGTAATAATGGTCTTTCGTGTTATTTGTTTCAACCTTCTCTCTCTCTCTCTCTCTCTCTCTCTCTTTTTTGACGAAATTCCCAACATTATCTTTTTCATCCTCCAGTCCTCACACACGTACTGCTTTAAGAGTAACCAGTACCCGTTCCCTCTTAGCTGTGTTTATACAATGACGGCAAACAAAAGCAATCATGCAAAGACAGGATGTAATGTTATGAACTCGTGAACTTAAGTATGATTCAAACTTCATGCAAAACATTGGTGGATGTAACACGGATGAGTATTAGAAGAAGCAAACCGCTTTGGACTGGAAGCCAGTAAAGGTTAGGAGAAAATATCTCAAAGTGGACATTATAAGGTTTAAATGATATTGCACACTCGTAAAGAAATATCTCAAAAAGAAGTCAGGAAAGGTAAAAGGCATAAGATGATTCGTGAGCAGTTACTTGACACAAAGGGAGATTGGTGGAGCTATAAAGCGTGGAGGAGAGGAAGAGGAATATTTATTGACGGTCGTGAATAGGAAAAATAAATAATAATGGTAATTACACAAAGAGATACGACATAAATATCAAAACAATGGAGCGGTTTTCGTTTAAACGGTCACATGAAGAAGAGTAGATTAGGACACGGTTAGAAAAACATATAGGCTACATGAAGATATAGAATAAGGGAAGAAAAAATAAATAAAACATTAATTAAAGGCACCGTCAAATATCAACATGGCTCCTTGAAAAAATAAAACTCGAGGTAGAAGGGAGGAAGAGGTTAAGTTACCAATGTAATCTAACCTCTTCCTCCATTGCTGTCTCGAGATTTTTGCGTTATTATAAATTTTTTACATCACAAAGGACTGGCCAAGGGAACAAAAAAAAGAGGTAACAAAAAGCCCGCGTTGTTGCCAATCGCTATAAAGAAGACAGTAAGAGAATAAAGGAAAGGGGTGGGTCAATTTAGTTCGGGAGGTGTCTTGTCACTCCGATCTTGAAAAAATTTAAGTCCAAGGAAAGGCGGACAAATAGAAACAGGAAGAGAGTTCCAGAGTTTACTAATGAAAGGGATGAAAGAGTAAAGATACTGAGTAACTCTTGCATTAGGAAGATGGACAGAATAGGAATTAAATTGAATAGAAAGTCTTGTGCAGCGAGGCCGCGGGAGGGGGGGAGGCATGCAGTTAGCAAGTTCAGAAGAGCAGTGAGCATGAAAATAACGGTAGAAGAGAGCAAGAGAAGCAAAATTGCGGCGGTGATTTAAAGATTGAAGACAGTCAGTCAGAGGAGGGGAGTTGATGAGACGAAAAGCTTTTGACTCGACCCTGTTTAGGAGAGCTGTATGAGTGGATCCCCCCAAAACATGTGAAACATACTCCATACATGGGCGGATAAGGCCCCTGTACAGAGCAAGCAACTGGGAGGGAGAAAAAATGGACACAGACACCGCAGGACACCTTATTTCTTAGAAGCTGTTTTAGCAAGAGATGAGATGTGAGATTTCCAGTTCAGATTTTTATTAAAGGATAGTCCAATAATGTTCATTGTAGAAGAACGAGACAGTTGAGTGTCATTGAAGAAGAGGGGATCGTTACCCGGTAGGTTTTGTTGAGTAGATATAGTGAAGAAATTCGGTTTTTGAGGCATTGAACAAAACAAGGTTTACTTTGTCCGAATCAGAAATTATAGAAAGATCAGAAGTTAGGCGCTCGGTGGCATCTCTCCGTGAATCACTTAGGTCCCGTTGAGTTGGACTTCTAATAAACGACGTTGACGTTTGTACCTTAATAATGTCATCAAATTATAACACTTCAGAGGCGAGGGTCGGGGTTACAGCGTTATAATTAACAAATGGCAATACGCCAAGACATTCACATTCCCTCCTATGTACAGCCTTACCCTGTACCTCCCTCCGGATGCTTTCTCTGCGGCGAAGTTCATGCTGAGTCGCCAGTAATCACGCCTCCAATAAGATGGAGCGCATTTAAACGTACAATGGTACCCAACTTTGTGTACCCAACCCGAGTGTGTGTGTGTGTGTGTGTGTGTGTGTGTGTGTGTGTGTGTGTGTGTGTGTTGTGTGTGTGTGTGTGTGTGGTGTGGTGTGTGTGTGTGTGTGTGTGTGGGTGTGTGTGTGTGTGTGTGTGTGTGTGTGTGTGTGTGTGTGTGTGTGTGTGTGTGTGTGTGTGTGTGTGTGTGTGTGTGTGTGTGTGTGTGTGTGTGTGTGTGTGTGTGTGTGTGTGTGTGTGTGTGTGTGTGTGTGTGTGTGTGTGTGTGTGTGTTGTGTGTGTGTGTGTGTGGGGGTGTGTGGTGTGTGTGTGTGTGTGTGTGTGTGTTGTGTGTGTGTGTGTGTGTGTGTGTGTGTGTGTGTGTGTGTGGTGTGTGTGGTGTGTGTGTGTGGTGTGGTGTGTGTGTGTGTGTGTGTGTGTGTGTGTGTTGTGTGGTTTTGTGTGTGTGTGTGTGTGTGTGTGTGTGTGTGTGTGGTGTGTGTGTGTGGTGTGTGGTGTGTGGGTGTGTGGTGTGTGTGTGTGGTGGTGGTGTGTGTGTGTGTGTGGTGTGTGTGTGTGTGTGTGTGGTGTGTGGTTGTGTGTGTGTGTGTGTGTGGTGTTGTGTGTGTGTGTGTGTGTGTGTGTGGTGTGTGTGTGTGTGTGTGTGTGTGTGGTGTGGTGTGTGGTGTGTGTGTGTGTGTGGTGGGGTGTGTGTGTGGTGGTGTTGGGTGTGTGTGTGTGTGTGTGGTGTGTTGTGTGTGTGGTGTGTGTGTGTGTGTGTGGTGTGTGTGTGGGTGTGGGTGTGTGTGTGTGTGGTGTGTGGTGTGGTGTGTGTGTGTGTGTGGTGTGTGGTGGTGTGGTGGTGTGTGTTGGTGTTTGTGGGTGGTGTGTGTGTGTGTGTGTTTGTGTGGTGTGTGTGTGGTGTGTGTTGTGGTTGTGTGTGTGTGTAATCATCTAGTTTTATTTCACAGGGCCTGAGCTACACTCGGATGGCCCCATCTCCATATCTACATTTTATCATTCATCCTTAGTGCTTAGTGTTGGTGGAAGCCATCATCTCGGGAGGCGTGTCACAAAGCCCCGGCTAACTCACGGGATCCATTCACTGCTGGGTGGACAGGGACTCGGGATTTAAGGAAACAGCCCATCTATATCCACTCCGCCCGGGGATCGAACCCGTTACTTCTCAGTTGTGAACCGAGCCTGCCACCACTACACTACGGAGCCCATAACAAATGTGTATTGCATAAATATATTCATGCAAATATTTTACCCGTGTAAAATGTTCCATGGACGATATTTCTGAGTTAGGTATGACATTTGGGTCGTTTATATCCTCTTGCCTTTCTTCATAAAATTTGTTTTTTTTCTAAGATGATACCCAGCATGCACGAGGAGTTAAATTTAAAATAAAGTTAAATAAAAAAATAAAAAAAATAAAGGGCCTGAATAAATTTCAACAAAATTTTACCCAAGAAATTAAGGATATTTACGTTATATGGCACTGAATATCAAGCTCTCACATTTCTCTCACTGACGTACCTTCGTTACACTAATGCATGAATGATTAATGAATATTGAACATCAGATATTATTTTTCTTCAGTTTCAATCAATCAATCATTGGGGGCATACGCCGGGGGGCGCGTCGCCTCGCCCACCCTACGACGCCACTCCCGGGGGTCATCACGTGCGAGTTCCCATGCAGGCTCCTTTCCCATACCAAACAACTCTCGACAAGAAACATCAACTTGCCCCAGCCACGAGCCTTGTGGGCGCCCCCTTGGCCTCCTCCACGCCGGATTGTCTCTTACAGATACAACCCGATGGGAAGGATCGGTTTCAGGGTAGCGTGCCACATGCCCATATAGCCGAAGTTGGCGCTGACGGACTATGCAGGTAATAGGCCTAAATTCAGTCTCACGGTGCAATCGCTGATTTGACACATAATCATCTATGTCTGATTTGACACGTAATCATCGTAATCACGTTCAGTTTGACGTATAGAAATGCATAATGATCTTATATCATCTTACCCTACAAAACGTCATCAATAACAACTTGAGCATGATACCACAGAACATAAGCATCGCGCCACGCGCCACCACACCATCACCATCACCATCCCTCCACCACCCTGCCTGCAAACAGAGTAGAAGGACCGACTTCAAAAATAATTGTAGTGATAATAAAACACAGAATCTCATACACACGGAATGATGCACTACAAATATCGCCTGAATATTGATGTGGATACATAAAAGAATAAAACTATCTTATATGCAATAAAGAACAATCAACCGCTTCAAGTCATCCTTTTTACCAGCTCTATTCAGTTCCTGATTAATGACTTGACTTCCCGCTAGTTTAGTCGTACCGACTCTTGAAATACCTCACCGTTCACAGGATGTAATTCGATTATTAGTCTATAAAAGTCTCTGAGTAGGTAAGCTATACCATTTCGGAAAATAAAATAAGAGTAATTGGCATGGTAAAAAAACAGGAAAAAAAAGATAACATTTTCAAAAGCTTCCAGAGGGATTTCATCTGACGGATTATTATGGTTGAAGTGATAAACATTTAAAGTGTATTTCACTTTATTCATGTAAATCATACCAGCATCAGTGTCATGTTTAACACAAAATACCCGCCGAGAGAAGGAAAACCTTATTTAGTTTTGCAGTTTAATGAAACCAATAGACAAGCCGTACCAAAAGGTATTTGCTTCCAATATCTTCAGGACGTATATTTCAAGCTCATTTTCAACAAGCCACGCACTTCACGGCACCAAGCTCACCACGTGCACCGTGTTACCACTACCATCATCACCATGTCCTTCACTTCCATCACCATGCTCACCATCATACCCACTGCCATCACCGTCACCACTATTGTTACTAAAACGATAACACTCAAATTCATCTACTTAACAATGTACCGATTCACGTACCAATTACATGTGTCAAGCTTTTGGTATAATCATTCCATTTCTTAGCTTAGCGTCGCATGCAAGGAAGAAAGCAAAAAGATTTTCGCGGATTCACGATACATTTAGGTTAGATTAGGTTAGGTGACTCCAGGTTATGAAGAATTGGTTGTTAGAAGGTTAATCTAACGCGATCAGGGAAGGATGATAATTTTCAGAATTGCAGAAATGTGCGCAGGAAGGCCGTGAAAAAATACAAGGACCAACAAGACTTGCAAAACGACATGTCAATAAAAAATACACTTACGATGAAACTTTTTGTCAACTCTTTGCTTTGTTTTTGCGACTCAAAATGTCACATTTTGGTCACATTTTGCCCTATCCTGCAACGTAAAAAAAATTCTATATAAAAAATTCCTGCATCCATGCAGATCTTGATCCAGATCGACTTCAAATGCCTTGGTAAACTATTTATGCAAATCTGTCTAACGTTTTGCGTAACCCTTCTAACAAACAAACAGACAGACAAACAAATAAACCGAACCAATCACAATCTCCTTGGTGGAGGTAAAGATGAGTTAAAGTTCTTATATAGAATTAAGATCATATTTGTCTCAGTTTTTAACTAATTCAATAATATTTATTTTTATCCTGCTCTGTAGGAATATATTCTATCATGAAGATAATAGTGTTTTTCCGTCTTTTCATATCACCACCATGATAATGATGATGATAATAATAATAACAATAATATTAAAAATACCAATAATAATAAAAAAAATGTATAATAGTTATTACACTGACTATTTCATTTTGTGCGTGTATTTCAGCGATCGTCTCATCAAACTTTACTACAAAATCATCATTGTGTTCGGCAGTATGCTTTGATTTCCAGAAAGCAAAACAGTTGTGATGCTTTGTTTTCCGTTGAAGCTGCCTTACTACGGATCATGTTTACTTGACCCTAACCATAAGACTAAATGCTTTTAGAATACATAGGTTTACAGTGTCGAGTTTTTGTAAAGATTTCACGGCTTTTATTTACGCGAGGCTGCATATATCCTGATCACATGATATGCATACGTTAATATAAAAGAAGTCATACCCAAAATTGTCTATATAGAAATATAAATATTCTCGTTTGCAAGAATTGGCCGGAGGAATCCTTGCTGAACAATAAAATGAACACACTTCGCTCAAGGGCAATGCCGATTGATATGCAATTTGTTGTTGACAGCGCGCCACCTATATACGTATGAATGGCTTCATAAAAAAAAAAACTTTCCACTACGCACTGCATTTAAGCTATAAAGTAACCCTGATTACTTTACATCACCAAGCAAGAGAATTTTTTGCGTGAGGACAAAGAATAAGTTATTACAAAGAATATGGAATGATGGAATTCCTACAGCAAGGAATTATATTTTCTGATTCTCGAGATAAAATATGTGCAACACAAATAACGATAAAAGTACGATAAAAGATAGCTAATATGAATAGCTTTTGCCAGCCTGCCTCTCTGTATGTATATATATATATATATATATATATATATATATATATATATATATATATATATATATATATATATATTATATATATATATGTATATATATATATATATATATATATATATATATATATATATATATATATATATATATATATATTTTTTTTTTTATATGGCTGTGCGGGTTGATATGCCTGTGTCAATCAAGTCAGTCCGTTTATCTAACTAAATATCTGTTAGTCTACGTATATGTCTTCAATGACAGGATAAAAGACTTACAATTTTGTGACTCATATGCTTTTGTGTTCTGCAAGGACACAAAACAGAAGAGAGTTCTGAGAATGACAAAGTCTCTAAGGTGGAGGTAGAGAAAAGAGATGGTCATTTTGCTAATACTGAAAATGGGTTTTGCAAAGTAGTATGTAGTAGTATGTATGCAGAGTCGTATGGATTTTTGCAGATAAAGAAAGTATTATTGATTGACTTCAATTACATATTTCATGGCGTTACATCAGTTGACTTAATTTGCCGCAGTGAATGGTACAAAAAGAAACTGCTAAAGAAATTCGAAGATATGGAGGAAGCATTGGCCGAGATCGAAATAAAAGATGTGAAGAGAATTACATAGAAAGACAGATCACTCTTGAGTCCAGAACAGGCGGCCTCTTTTGATCCTTAATTGAACGTAATGAAAGTAAAGAAAACGTAATTAAAGTGAGAGAGAGAGAGAGAGAGAGAGAGAGAGAGAGAGAGAGAGAGAGAGAGAGAGAGAGAGAGAGAGAGAGAGAGAGAGAGAGAGAGAGAGAGAGAGAGAGAGAGAGAGAGAGAGAGAGAGAGAGAGAGAGAGAGAGAGAGAGAGAGAGAATGCCCTACTATAAATTCCACATATAACTTACATGCTTCTACATTCATACTTTATACTCATATCTATATTACGAATTTAATAATCTTGAGCATTATAAATTAAAATTCCTCTAAAAGACAGTCATACAACATTGAGTAGTGCGACCAATAATAAATAAAAGAATGAATGCGACAAAGAAGGAAAATAAAACACGTAAAAGAGTAAATAGGAATGAAGATAATTACACTAACTACCTAACAGCCATGTATATCACCTTTGTAGGCAGCATAATGTGAGGTCAACAATGTAACAGACTGGGGCGGGCGGTATGATGAACGCGTGACATATTTCTATATAATCATATGTAATTAAAAGCCGTAAGTTTACCTCCCTTGTGACTTATCCCCGTCCCCTGACCCCCCCTGACCCCCCTGACCACCCTCACTCCCTTGCTTGACCCTGTGATCCTTGCTCCCCCGCCGGTCACACTTCACATTACTTAGCTATCCCCCCTAACCACCCTTACTCCCTTTCTCAACCCTGATTCCCCCTTGCTCCCCCGCCGGTCACACTTCATACTACTTAGCGCCGCTCCTCTACCATTTCTGCCACGACCTCCTCCAGACTACCACCTCCCCTCAAGTGTTTAATTCCTTCTCGTACCACCACGCACAGACCCTTCTCTCGTGCCACACACTATTCTTTCTCATCTGTATCCCTTCCCCTTGAAACAGTAACATAATTCTCCCGCTGCCGCCTTCATTGAATCGCTACAGGTCACTATTTCCAAAACAATGAAAATACACCTTTCGTAAAAAAAACTAGAGATACACAAGAATCATCAGACTATTAAGAGAATGCTAAAATGTTGTGCTGAAAGTTAATTTCCGGATGTATTTAAAAAGCTGGGAAGTGTTTTTTTTGTACTATTTCCAAAACAATGCAAATACACTTTCCGGAAAAAAACTACAGATACACAAGATTCATCAGACTAGTAAGAGGATGGTAAAATAATGGGGACAAAATTTATATCCGGGTGTAGTTAACAAGCCGGAAAGTAGTTTTTTTTAGTATTATTTCCAAAACAATGAAAATACACTTTTCGAAAAAATCTACAGATACACAAGAATCATCAGACTAGTAAGAGGATTTTAAATAATGGAGTAAAAGTTTATTTCCGGGTGTAGTTAACAAGCCGGAAAGTAGTTTTTTTTAATACTCCATAATACAGAATGCATTAATACCACACGGCGTTAACACATTTTTACCCCGCAGTGTAGCAAACAATGGCGTCAGTATGTAACAATAGCGGCAGCTCTTTGTGTAATTGAGCCCCGCTAAAGCACCATGCACACCGCCTTAGGATCGGGTAATTTTCTCATTCATTTCCCCTTTTCACTACCTGCGCGCGGCACACTCCACACTTTCATTGCTCACCGTCGCCCGGCACATCCATTACCACTCCTCACAGCCCCGCTACACGCCTCGCCGCTACCCAGAACACCCACTACCACTTCCTAATTATATATATTATCGCCATAACTATTACTTGCCTCTCTTTTAATGACCCATGGTAACAATTCCACGTGGAAGCATTGCAACACTAATTTTTTCAGACAATTGGTAAAATTAATAGTTAAAATGATAATGATAATAATGACAATACTAATAACAATGTTGATACTACTAATAAAAACAATGATAATGACAATATTACATATAATATTACAATGATAACAAATGTTGTTGATGATAATAATAATAATAATACAAATATTCATTCGGATAAGGATGATAGAACAATAAATCCTAATTACAGTACTGATACCCCTTTTACTACTAATAATGAAATTGATAATGAAATTCATGCCTTAGCTGGTCTAGCATTTCGTCCGAGCCGTGTTCACTCACTCACACTCTCTCTCTCTCTCTCTCGATACCTTACATGCCCCACCTTCATCTCAACCTTTCTACTTATAACTCACTACTTCGTCCCTCGCCTTCATCCTTTCCCTCACACGTGCACCTCCTCCTTCCTCCCTCTTCTGTGCCTCGAGGGATGAACGTTCTCCCCAGCCTTTGTCTCGCTGCGACGCTCCACTAAACTTTGATTGAGTTGGAAATAGTCCGGCAGATAAACGCCAAATATGTGCTTGACCTCTTTTTGGAGTATAAAGGTTTTTCTAATGTTGATTATTGATGGTAAGGGCATATATATTCAGAAACTGCCGGATGACATCTTGTCATACTTGAGCAATTTGTGCTAGGAGGCGAAATCCAAGATGGTCGCCATCGAATCTGGGAAAATCTATTTTCCTCATATCTTCGTAACTATATGAGATAGAAACACGAATGAAAGGTCCTCTTATATGTTTTCAGGCATCAAGATTACAATGCAGCCATTATTATATCAATAAAACACACACAAAACAAGATGGCCGCCATAAATGTGTTTTTCATTGCAGAAAATTGACTTTCTCAATAGCCATTGCTACATGGCATGTAAAGGCTGGTTCAAGTATTGTAGTATAATTGTGTACATATTTGCCATGTTCTGCTGACGTGTGAGGGGTGTTGGAATAAAATATTGTTATTATTATTTATTATTATATTATTATCACCGTCACTGTTGGTGTGCTCGTGTGCGGGGATTTCCCCAGACGTGTTTGTGCGCTGCGCGGCGGCCGGACGGCGATTTTTTTTCTTCCCAAACAGGTTCGCAAACTTTCGGTTAAGGTTAGGTTAGGTTAGGTTAAGTTCAGGTATACCATCAGCAGGTAACTTTGTGTGGGAATCACAATGAGATTATTTTCAAGAAAATCCTGTGGTTAGTTTCGGAGCTACAGCCATGCGTAGAGGGCCGCCAACCTTTGCAAACTCGCTAGGGAAAAAAAAATTCGCGGCCGGCCGCGGGCAGGGTGAAGGCAGTGCGCTAGGGAGCTTGGGAAGGTACGGAGGTGTGTGTGTGAGCTGTGTGTCAGTCAATACAGCAGCCGATTGTCTCAAGTATATAATCTTGTTAACTGATGTTTAGTACATATACATTCAGAAACTGACAGGCGACATCTTGTCACAATTGAGCAACTTTTGCTGGGAGCATAAATTCAAGATGACCGCCACCGATTCTGGGGATATATAATTCACCCCGTATCTTCGTTACTAGATGAGCTAGAAACGTGAATAAAAGGTAATTTTATGTTTTTAGGCATAAGGAATCCAATGACGCTATGATTTTTAGAATAAAACACAAAACAATCAAGATAGCCGCCATACAAATACATGTGTAGTTAAGTTTATAATGAAATATTTTGTTTGTTTCTAGGTATTTGCAATGGTACTTGTGCGGTGCGGTGGTACTTCGTAAGTCATGACCAGTGAGTGCTTCTTCAAATGGAGGTTTGCGTGTGATGACTAGCCAAAAAAACTGACCGAGTCTGGACTGAGAAGAATTGAAACCATCATCAAGTGCAGCAAAATATATCTCGACGGTAAACATCAAGTACTTGAGGACTCTGTGCAAGAGGATCGTGACTTTACTGTGAAATGCCATAAGAGCTGTGTATGTACATATACATCCAACACTCAGATACAGAGACATCTCAAAAGAACAAAACAAAATGAAGGACCTTCTGTGATTCCCCCCAAGAAAACACGACTTTCATGTGCTTCAAGCTTTAGCTTTCAGGAACAATGTTTATTCTGTGGGGAGGAATGTACGTTGGATAAAGATACAAAGAATCCTGCTCGGTGGAAGCCAGCATACCTGTGTCCTGAAATTGCACGAAAAGTAGAGAAATCGCTGAAGCAGTATCTGTTAAGGCCCCCATCCACGGTGCGATCTGGTCGTACGACCATCGGACAGATCTGGTTGGATCCAACCAGATTGGATCGTGAGTGGGGTGATTTTGGTCTGTCCGACCGACTGACAGCTGGTCGGATGCGACCAAGCAGTGTTTGGTTTTTAGATCCGACAGATCATCCGGTTCAGACCGGATCGCACCGTGAGTGTGCTGATCGTGAGGCCAGCCGTCAGTTTCGCCACTGACAGCGTCGCGAGAGGACTACCAAGATGAATATTGTTTCTTTAATGAGAAGCACTTTTGGACAGAATTCATCCAATTATATAGAAACTGAATGTTTGTGGGAAATAAAAAGCAGAGAGTAAATGGATAAATTTAAGAAAAATGCAACTTATGAGTATCTAGGTGTCCTGCACGTGACATCACAGCCCTTGTTGTGGCTGCGACAGGCGCGGGAAATGCGAGCTGGAGGATCAACAAACTCCACTTGCCGCCCGTGTTTGCCAGCTTATGGTAATTTTCCCCTACCAAATATATGTTTATCAGTATAAAAGATATACTGTCATCTTCGGAAATGCTTGTTCTATAATATTATCAAATAAAAAACCGTAAAACACACTAAAGAAAGGCCATTATGAGACTCTCAAGAAATATGCATGAACTTAATATTCACCAACTCCAGCTCCCATTTAATATTTTGCTCGAACACTTTTTACATGGACAATGTCAATAGAAGCGGAATTTCATTAGCTTTCCATTGATATATTTCGTTATCTGATAAATAAATTAGAACCATGCATAAATTAGCGTTAACTAAATAAATAACATCATGATATGGGGTAATTTTTCCCGATTGATGAGGTTATTTATTTAGTTAACGCTAATTTATACATGGTTCTAATTCATTTATCAGATAACGAAATATATCAATGGAAAGCTAATGAAATTCAGCTTCTATTGACATTGTCCATGTAAAAAGTTTTCGAGCAAAATATTAAATGGGAGCTGGCGCTGATGAATATTAAGTTCATGCATATTCTTTGAGTCTCATAATGGCCTTTCTTTAGTGTGTTTTACGGTTTTTTATTTGATAATATTATAGTACAGACATTTCCGAAGACAACAGTATATCTTTTATACTGATAAACATATCTTTAGTAGGGGAAAATTATCATAAGCTGGCAAACACGGGCGGCAAGTGGATTTTGTTGGTCATCCAGCTCGCTCCGACGGGCGGCATTTGGCTTGAAGACGGCGGCATTTGGCTTGAAGACGCTAGGTCGTGACGTCAGTGCAAGACACCTATTGGTAGAGAAACTCGAGGAGCGACAGTGAGCGAGTGAGGCTAATGTTGAAACAGTAAAAAAAAAAAAAAAAAAACTATATGAGAAGTGTGTGCCGGAAATATATTAAGAAAATAACTGCCTCTGTGAAATTTAGTGTGAACGCGGATGTTTACGCTCCTAAGTTGTGGTATCAGATTCCATCAAAAGTAATTCGATCCTCGTTGCATAGACCCATCATGAGAACCACTCTCCACCGTTTCTATCACCAACTGAACTGGTCTTGAGGTGCGGTCGGATCGTTAGTGGGTGGTAGGAAATCCATCGGATCAGGTCTGTCAGATCAGATCGTACGACCAATCGTACCGTGGATGGGGGCCTTTAGAAGTATGTGATTACAGGGATGACGAGTGGGCCACCACTGTGAGAGTGCGCATATAGGGAGGGTCCATCAGTGACTTACACGCAGCAGACGCACGATACCATGTCTCATGCAGATGCAAGTTTACAGGACAGAGAGCACTTACATGTGCTGCAGGCTCGACATCAAACTGTAGAGGTGGATGATGCTGACACGAGCTGGCACCAATCCCAACATCAATGTTCACAGATGCAGGAGAGATGAGATGCTCAACAGGAAAATCCGTGTTGAAGACTCAACTGAAAGTTGAGGTCTCATCCAGAAATGCACCAAACACTGACATCACAATCATCGATGGTTCTGCTCTCCTCTGGGTGATACACTGGCCTGTGGGTGGTACAGTAAAAACGGATGTGTCAAACTTCAGACAACATATTGAGAGGAAGCTGCAAAAAGGAGATGTGTACTTGGTGTTTGATCGGTACTATGAGTACAGCACAAAAGGTGTTACAAAAAGTGCGAGGAACACTGAAGCCAGTAGAGTTCACCAGCTCAAGGTTACAACGGAGCTGCCATCACAGAAAGTAATCCTGATTGTCACTGAAAACAAGAAGCAGCTCATTGACATAATCTGCACTGAACTCAAAGGAGAAGTTTCGTTCCATCGAAACCACATACAGAATCACAAGCTGATCATCACATCCCAAGACAAAACTCCGATTGAGATCAGCAATGGAGGACTTATCATCAACAGAGGGGATATGAACACTACACATGAAGAGGCAGATATCATCATCGTTCATCAAATGCTCATGGCTGCAAAGGAGAAACCCACAAGCATCGCCGTCTTATCAGATGACACAGACGTGCTTGTACTGCTTCTACATTACTATCTGGATGATGGTCTTAAGTTCATGGTGCGTATGGAATCTCCAATCAAAGATCGAGCAAAAATCGATATCGGCAAGACCGTTGAGAAGCACATAGATATCATACCAAAAATCCTAGCTGCTCATGCACTTTCTGGTTGCGACACAGTTGCTTGCTGTTTCGGCATTGGAAAAAACACAGTTCTGAAAGTTGTAAGAAGTGGATTTCTGTCACTTCTGGGACAAATTGATGCTTCGCTGCCCTCGGTGATACAGCAGGCAACGAAATTCATGATTGCTTGCTATGGACAGAACAACAGTGACACGATGTCAAATGCACGACTCAGTGCTTGGGCAGCAAAAACAGGCAAAGGGTATACATCAACACCAAAATTATGCTCTCTACCACCGACCAGCGAGGCCTTTGAGGAAAACGTGAAACGTGCGCATCATCAAGCATCCATATGGCACGTCGTGAAAGACGCGGATCCACCAGAACTGGACATTGAAAAATATGGATGGAAGAAAGATGAAACCAACATATCACTTGTACCTACGACAGTCCCGGATACAGTCAGCCTTGCACCAAATGCTGTCTTGCGACTGATCAGGTGTGGATGCGAGAGTGACACACCTTGTCGTTCATCCAGATGTGGTTGCCGGAGTGCCAATCTGTCGTGCACAGTTCTGTGCCTGTCACGATGGAATTTGCTGCAACACAAATGCTTTGTGACTTGTGACAGTGACTATCAGTCGAAAAATCAAAATCCATATCTTACGTTTAACAGAATACATAAATGTTTTCAGTGATTAAACCAACAAGTTGTGTCTCATGTGATTTAACCAGAAATTAACTCATGCGTCGTTGCAATAAATGCTAAATAATATACAAATAAGCGTTTATTTTATGAATAATACCACACAGACCTTGCCAATCCGTGCTAGTGCATGTCATTAATCAGATCTAGTAATGGCTGTTGAGAAAGTCAATTTTCTGCAATGAAAAACACATTTATGGCGGCCATCTTGTTTTGTGTGTGTTTTATTGACATAATAATGGCAGCATTGTAATCTTGATGCCTGAAAACATATAAAAGGACCTTACATTCGTGTTTCTATCTCATATAGTTACGAAGATATGAGGAAAATAGATTTTCCCAGATTCGATGGCTTTCTTGGATTTCGCCTCCTAGCACAAATTGCTCAAGTATGACAAGATGTCATCCGGCAGTTTCTGAATATATATGCCCTTACCATCAATAATCAACATTAAAAAAACTTTATACTCCAAAAAGAGGTCCCATGGTACTTCTGCCGGACTAAAAGGATGAAACGTCGCCACTAACGTAGCTGAGGAAACCTGCCCCCTTGCTCTATCGTCACCCTCCATTCCTACGTACTACATAGATACGCCATCGTCACTTTTAATCACTCCTAATCTTATTCTCCTAGCAAAGGCGCTAGTCTCTCGCATCTTGACTAATTGCATTGTGAAAATTGAGTCCTCTATATCAGAGTAATTTCGTCTTTCTAGTAACCTATTCCTTCTCTTCCTCCTTCCTCTTAATACGATTCCCTTTTTATTATCTCCCTCTCAGATCATCATCAGCATTATTCTCTCTCTCTCTCTCTCTCTCTCTCTCTCTTCTCTCTCTCTCCTCTCTCTCTCTCTCTCTCTCTCCTCTCTCTCTTCTCTCTCTCGGCTCATTCAGTTTATCTTCTCTTAGCCTCATGAATGTTCAGTCCCCTGAGAACATTACTCTCTTGATCAAAACATGGATAACTTATAGGGAGAGAGAGAGAGGAGAGAGAGAGAGAGAGAGAGAGAGAGAGAGAGAGAGAGAGGAAGAGAGAGAGAGAGAGAGAGAGAGAGAGAGAGGAGAGAGAGAGAGAGAGAGAGAGAGAGAGAGAGAGGAGAGAGAGAGAGGAGGAGAGAGAGAGAGAGAGAGAGAGAGAGAGAGAGAGAGAGAGAGGAGAGAGAGAGAGAGAGAGAGAGAGAGAGAGAGAGAGAGAGAGAGAGAGAGAGAGAGAGAGAGAGAGAGAGAGAGAGAGAGAGAGAGAGAGAGAGAGAGAGAGAGAGAGAGAGAGAGAGAGAGAGAGAGAGAGAGAGAGAGGAGAGGAGAGAGAGAGAGAGAGAGAGAGAGAGAGAGAGAGAGAGAGAGAGAGAGAGAGAGAGAGAGAGAGAGAGAAAAATATTGCCGTTCCCTATCGGCTGAACGGCAAATCGATAATTCAAGGCGCTATCGACCTTTTCCTGCTGGGGAGGTGCGGGAGCGAGCTGAGGCGCTCCTTTATCAACATTACCATGAACATCTGTAAAGTATTGCTAAGCTACTGATAGTATTCACCATGAAGGGCGCAAAGGTGTTAAAGCGTAAAGGTGTAAAGCGTTGAAGGTGATGCTTGCGTGATTCGCACCATCTTTCTATACATATTCAAACTGCAGCCGGCACAGACTTACGTATTTGAGTTTTGTCCTGAACTGCAATTTTTCATTTCATTTATATCGTTTTTCGTTTATTCATTTATTGATTTCATATCTTGCTCTCATACCTACCCACCCTTTCATCTCCCGCTCAGCCCTCCCCGTCCCCTCAACCGTGTCCTTGAATCACCTATTTCTAGCCATTGTGGAAGATTCATGAAGTAGTCCAGCAGCGTCTTGCACAAAATATAGTCCCATGGGATATTTTGGTATGAAAGCAAACCACTATGCTAGTTGCTTCAAGGGCATCCTAGTGCTTCACAAAAAGCTTGGTGGCACTCTGGGAAATGGTGCGGTCATATATTTTTGACACATTTAATGATTTCGATCAAATCGCTATTTTCCGACGCCTAAAAAGTAATAAAATTCCAGACTATTCCTTTAGTTATGCTCCAATATGGTCATATTTGGTATCAAACTGACCACAAGGGAACACTACATGCAAATAAAGTGTTCCTCAAATCCTCAAAATAGCACTGAAAATCTAGTTTTTGTTACCATATTTTGACAGTTTGACGCATTCGTTGCAAACCGCATCAAAACGACCACAGTAAATTTCTGGGCTCCAATGAAGAAACGTCAGCTGAAGACGTGGAAGACAACGGGAAAACGCCTGAAAGTGACCACAGAAGACAAAATAGTCGAGCTGCAAGAAGATCGAAGCCTCTTTGCTCGCATGCTACTGGTGTCAAAATCACGCCCGGAAATTGACATCACAGAAATCATAGCAAAGTATGAACTTTCTGTTGTCCCAAGATCCTTGTTTGCTGCAGATGGAAATATGTTGCACTGCCAAAACAAGAGTAACTTGATGGCCATTTTGGAGAAGAGCACTGATCATGCGGAGGAGACTGAAACGTCTGAACTAGCAACGCCTGCAGTTCAAGACACTGTCAGAACAGACCAAGTTGGTGAAGAGCCATCTCCCATGGATGTGGTACTGGTAGATGCCATGGCTGAAGTGCAGTCTCTAGACAAGCCAGACAATATAAAGTCCTGTAAAGACCTTGCTGACAACTTTGCTTCACGGATCTTCCAGAAATACAGGAAACCAGATGAAATTCACTTGGTGTTTGACCGCTATGATGTTCCTTCATCATTGAAGACTGCCACTCGGGACCGACGACAGGGCACCCAGCCTGTGGTATCATATCACATCACTGATGATACGAACATAGCCAAGGTGTCGATGAAGCAACTACGGGCGAGTGTGAAGACAAAGATGGAACTTACTGGATACCTTACTGAGAAGTTGTTGCAGAAAGCAAGCGTCATCGGGAAGCACATTGTCGTGGCTTGGGGCGAACAGTGCAGGGCAACCCATACAGATGTGGCCCATCTCCAAAGTAACCAAGAGGAGGCTGATAACAAGCTCATGTTGCGTGCAGTCGATGCAACAAACCGTAGTGCATCGAGCATTGCTATTCATTCCCCAGACACCGACGTCCTCATTCTGGCCCTCCGACGGTATCCAAACTTATGCAAGAACGCCACATTTGTCACCGGGACAGGGCAGAAGCGCCGTACTGTTTCGCTTCAATTGATCTACAGATCACTTGGGCCGCAAAAAGTGGCTACCTTGCCGGGACTCCATGCTCTGAGTGGATCTGACAACACAGGCAGCTTCGCCGGAAAAGGAAAACACCCTTTCTGGAAAGCCTTTCAAACGGCCAGTGATGAGGTTATCACTGCACTTGGATCCCTGGGAGCAGATCCAAACTTGAGTACGGACACACTGGATACCATAGAACAGTTTATCTGCATAGTGTATGCCCCTAGCATACTGATCATCAAGATAGACAAGCTCAGATGGTGGATGTTTTCGAAGAAGCAATGCCAATCTGAAAAACTCCCTTCCCTCCAACACGAGATGCCCTTCAACAAGTCATCAAACGGGCTCACTTCCAAGCCATCGTTTGGTTCAATGATGCTACACCAAACCCAGATATTCCCTCACCTGAAGGATATGGCTAGCAACTTGAGGAAGGGAAGTGGGTACCTGTCATGACCACTCAACTCCCAGCTCCAAAGTCTGTCATCCAATTTGTGAAATGCAACTGTTCCAAGTCTCGATGCCAAACCTCACGATGTACTTACAGAAAAGCAGGTCTCAACTGCACGGACATTTGTGGATGTTCTAGCCTGGAGGACAACTGTGAAAACATGTCCCATGTAAACCTTGAAGGTGAGGATGAAGTGATAGATGAAGCCGACACTGATGATGACGGAGATGAGTTCTTTGTATGAGAGGCGAATGCTTTTGAGACACTCTTACTTTGACTATTTGAATCGATTGCTTACTTACAAGTTTGTAGATCGCTTTGTTATAGATACATGCATAATGTATGGTTTGAATGAATAGATATGAATAGATAAAATGATATTTCATACTTTGTTTTCATTCATTACATTCTATCAACACGACACACCTGCACTGTGGAAATGTGTGAGATGTAATTCTGTAATTTTATAGATTATGGAAGAACAAACCAAGTTGAAGCCATATCTGTCAAAACACATATAAATGTATCTTAATTTGATATTAAGCATCCACATAACTGGCTGGGGAACCTCCAATGCACACATTTGCTCCAATGTATCAGCCGAGTAAAAAATCAAAACAGCCAACTTGGCACACACGAATGTTCCGATTCCGACATATTTTAGGAATTAGGGGGTAGGCCTAGTTTTTTTTAACTATATCTCGTTGAATTATATTTTTATTTATCAAGCCATTGGCATGTAGAAAATATAATATATAACCAGTAGTAATATACCTAAGTAATAATATTATTTATTGGCATATAAGTTATTGCAATTTTGAAGATTTTTTTTTTTTAGTGATGTGCGGCAAGTGAAACCAAAATCAAAATATGGTAACAAAAACTAGATTTTCAGTGCTATGTTGAGGATTTGTCCCATATACCAACAATTAAACACTTTATTTGCATGTAGTGTTCCTTGTGGTCAGTTTGATACCAAATATGACCATATTGGAGCATAACTAAAGGAATAGTCTGACATTTTATTACTTTTTAGGCGTCGGAAAATAGCGATTTGATCGAAATCATTAAATGTGTCAAAAATATATGACCGCACCATTTCCCAGAGTGCCACCAAGCTTTTTGTGAAGCACTAGGATGCCCTTGAAGCAACTAGCATAGTGGTTTGCTTTCATACCAAAATTCCCACGGGACTCATGATGCTCCTGGACTAAAGGTCAGTTTCATGCCAACCCACATGTCTCCACGCTGCAGCAACTCCGCACAATCTCTGTTGCCGCAATACAGGTTGGAGAATAGTTTGCTTTAAGGTAGGAACACCTTTATATTAATCAATGCTCGTGTATGGGACCTGTGAATACCTGATGTTATTGGTTTTCGGCGTTGAATTTCATCCTACTTAAGGGATGACACATTAAGGAATAACGCATTATCACTATGACATGTAGCATTGAATTGGGAAATAAGATTATGGTCGCATTTTTTCCCTTTTCCTCAAGTTTCTTCACATATCTTTACAAACTATACCGGCATGTTAAATTTGTCACGAAATTGTTTGCATTGTTATCTGCTTAACATCAAAGTTTATGAGCACCATTACCATAAATGTTTTTAAGCTCTAAGTTAAAGACCTGTGATTCATATTATACGAGGTAGATTTTCAAAAGGTTTCATATCCTGGGTGGAGATTACAAAAGGCAAGTCAGTGTTCATTATGCGTATTTCTTTTTCTTGACTCATGATGACACTGACTTTCTTCCTTTGCCTGTTGTTCATGTGTACCCTGTACACATGTACACCCTGTATCCTGTAAGCGCACGGAAACATCCTTCTTATCATATAAAAATGTCCAATGTGTAGCAGTTAAAAGAAAGATTTACAAAGAAATATACAAATCAACAGACAGACAAAGGACGGGATGGATCGGAAAAAAATTGAAAGACGCAAAATAAAAAAAATAGAAAAACAGGCGTAGTTCCTCATAACATGCCAACGGCCATTAAAGTTTAGCTTCCCTGCCCTCCTGTACTAGCTATAGTGCCTGTGCTCAGAGGGTTAACAATGCAAGTATGGAGGTGCTTCATGACCTGACTTGTGATAGCGCGGATGTTACAACCCTTTTAAAGCTGACCATCTCCGCCGCGTGGCCAACAGAGGCCATGCACAAGATTTCTATGGCCACACGCTGCCACTCAGCCTGCAGGTGTCTATTAAGACTGGTACTTGTGAAGGGTACGTACAGGCCTCACTCGTGGTAAATTATTTCTAATAGAAGAAAATATAACATGTCAACTCGCCTACTTGCTTAAACCTCTTTTGTTTTTTTCCAGTGTGACAGACTGATCGATCAATTATAACTATACCGAACAAACATATATCTATCTGACTGACTGTTTGGTCGTTTAAGTTACTGAATGGCTAACAACATGAATGGCTAGCTAACTGACCGATTGGTTACTTGGAGTGTATATATAGGCAGTTTGACTCACTCCATGGTCAGATTATCATAAAAAGAAATATGGTGATGTGTGGAGGAAAATACAACTGACATGCTTTGTCGACTGCAATCTACTATTGTTCATGTAATCCGTTATGAAAATAGAATCTCCGAATGTATTAATGAAATGTTTTTTTGAAGGTTGTATCTGTGGCGTGTTAGATCTGAGTAGTAGTAGTAGTAGTAGTAATATTTTTTTCTCATTTATGTAAATAAATCCCTACAATATTTCCATGTACGGTTTTTCTTCCTACTGTGCTTGCCTCGGCTTAAGGAATTGGAGGGTAGGAATAAGTCTTCGCTTTTACTATCCTATGTCTCATAATTATAATTTAGATTACATAACAGTTTATCACGAATAGCCTCATGAGGACCAATAGATCAGCTGTTTTTTTACCGTATTATTTTTTTTACTTCTAAATCCTATTTAAATCATATCAAAATATAAATTTATTGTTGGGTGTTTTAATTTTCTAAGTAAACTAACCTCACTTTCCATCTTCCTAATCTAGCCTAATCTAAACCTAACCCTACGTTTTAACCTCCTAACCTAACCCTAACCCGCGGCAAGTGAAAAAAATAAAAGCGATGCGGGTCATGACATACCAATAGGACGTCATAAGAGGAGGAGTTTGGCGGAAGTAATATTACCCACTCTCCTTCGTATAGAAATAGTATTTCATATCTCCGAATGTAGTGATTTACGACGAAAACTCATAAAAAGAAAGTTTCTCAGAATCCATCAAGACACACAGAATCCATACTCCCAAATGTGTGGAGTTTTATGGACGAGAAGTAAAATAATCTAATTTTTTCAACCTTTGTGTTCCCTTAATTTTTTTTATGTGTTTTGTTTACATGTTTTCTATTGCTGCAACAGTCTCGTTTCTCTCCCTTTACTGCTCATCTTCCTCTTTCCTACCCTTCTTCCTTCCACCATTGCCCTCGTCTTCTTCCATTACAGTTTTCTTCCTTATGCTTCTTATGTTTTCCACGTTATCGTTCTTTATTCTATTATTCTTTATTCCTTATTCCATCTTGTTTATTTGCATGAACATCAACACTGTAGTTTATGGTGTGTCATGTCAACCCCGGTATCACATCACATATCTTTCCTCCTCTTTACAAGCACCTTTATTTCCTCCTCAAGGTCTTTACTCAGCACACGTTACCGCTCAGGTGTTGGCATGTAATGAGAAGGTTCTCCCATTATTTCCTCCTCACCTCTCAACAATTTATGCCTGAAAAAATTAGCGGGGGCAGGAAATAATGTGACGGTGAGTGATAATATCTAAATCTTTAATGAGAACCTCACTCCTCCAAGCATACGTACCCACTATACGCTGGCTATAACTATTACCCCTCCAGTGTGGTGCTAAGTGCATCATCATATGCTATCATAGTAGTCCATAAAAGGAGGAGAATGCTTCGTAAAAATTGCTGACTAAATTACTACTTTTTCTTGCACTTCACTACCTCCTCCTGCTGAGAATTCCCAACATGCGTTAACACCAGGTCCCGTCAGAGCCCTGCGTCGATAGAATAGGTGATTTCAACTTACGGAAAGGTTGCTCAACAAGCTTAAGTGTTTTGTTTATCCATAGTAACAGTATTTCTCTTAGTTTCACGGTAGTAATTCCTCGGCTCTCACAGCACTTACCGCAAATGTTACCACGATATGTTACTGGTATATATCGAGAGAAAAAAAGTCGTTCATGCAGAAAACTAATCTACGTTGGGAGAGAAAAAATAACTTTAGCAAAATGTGTGACTCGCTGAATAATGTTGTAAAGGATTTTGGCAGTATAGTATTGATAGTCTAGGATAGCAGATAAGGAAAAAATGAACACACACACACACGCGCACGCACATGCACACGCACACACACACACACCACACACACACACACACACACACACACACACACACACACATATCTGTATGTAGTGTCTATGTAACCTAGAAATGTATATATGAAACGGAAGAATATTTAACTAAGCTAAAGACAAAATCAAGAACCACCCTTGCCAAGCTAAGAACAAATAATAATAGACTACCAGTGACTGTTGGCAGATATAAAAATATTATTAAGGAAAAAAGGTTTTGTAGTAAATGTAACACCCGGGCCATTGGGGATGAATATCATGTTATTCTTGAGTGTAGTAATCCATAAATATCAAGAGCTAGTGAAACTTATTTACCTGATTTTTTCTGGAACATACCTAATAATTATAAGTTAATTATGTTGATGCAAAGCAAACATACTATATTACTGTAGCAGCAGTATCATTTTTGAATGTCATATGCAAAATTTACAGATGATCCAGAGGAACAAAGATGTACACAGAAACTTATATGTATTTTAGTGTAGGATAGAACCGAGCTGTGCTCGATACTTTTGTAACAATAGTCTGAGCAATAAATAATTTTTAGTTTCAGTTTTCATACACACGCACACACACGCACACGAACACGCACACGCACACGCACACGCACACGCACACCTGTAAATAATATAATAAAATATCAAATAAAGAATATATATCGCTTTAAACAAAGGATGATTTGAACACAATCTGTGGATACGATCCCATGCTTTGTACACAAATGAACTCCAAAGTCCCTTCTGTTCAAAACAAAGCCCGAAATCTGCGAATCAAACAGCCTCACAATTAATTTTACAGGTATTACACCACATATATTACTACCACTACTACTGCTGCCACTGATAAGAAAATAACGATAATATTAATAAAGAAATATGACTTATAATGATCATGATAATAATGATATTAATAATAACAATCACAACAACTTAACACGAATCCTAACCATCCAAAAATAACAACGAATACCATTGTTACCAAATCACTATAAAATATTGTGAACTATTTTGTCTTCCTTTTTACTGAGCACTCACAAAAGTATCTCCGTCGAGCTGATCTTTATTGACATGTAACTTATATACATTCGGTAAGATTGGAATGATTGTGGTTGAGTTTTAGTCCTGAGTGGGATGGGGGGGGGGTCGGGGAAAGCGTATTACAGGTTCTATTAAGTAATAGGCGTCCACACTCAGGTGTGGAACGTGTTCGAGTGAGGGAGCGCATATATGTACCAAAATTAAAAGATAAGAATGAAAATCCTTACTAACAGCTAAAAAGGTACAGTGTGCCATCCCACTTGCCAGATAATAGTGCACACTTTCTATCTAACTTACTCTCCAAAGTTCTCATCTCAATGAAAAAATCAAGCGCTTCAAAAGTTGTGTCAAATTTGCCACACTAATTTTTCAAAAAATAGACCAATTTTCAACTTTAAAAAAACTTTTTCAATGTTTTTAGGGCCAGGATCACGAATTTGGCATTGTTTTTGAGCTATCTCAAAGAAAAAATCAAGCGCTTCAAAGTTGTGTCAAATTTGCCAAACACTAATTTTTCAAAAAATTGACCAATTTTCAATTTTTAAAACACTTTTTCAATGTTTTTTGGGGCCAGGATCACGAATTTGGCATTGTTTTTGAGCTATCTCAATGACCAAATCAAGCGCTTCAAAGTTGTCAAATTTGCCAAACACTAATTTTTCAAAAAATTGACCAATTTTCAATTTTAAAAACACTTTTTCCATGTTTTTGGGGGCCAGGATCACGAATTTGGCATTGTTTTTGAGCTATCTCGAAGAAAAAAACAAGCGCTTCAAAAGTTGTGTCAAATTTGCCAAACACTAATTTTTCAAAAAATATTCCAATTCTAAATTTTAAAATAAATTTTTCCATGTTTTTAGGGGCCAGGATCACGATTTTGGCAATGATTTTGGTCTAGCTTTAGTTAAATCCAAGCGTTTTTAAGTTCTGGGTAAAAAACTTACCTATGAAATCACAGTGTGGAATTTGGAGGGTGTTGTTCCTCTTCATTATCTGGCAGATGTCTTTTGAAGACAGAAGGTTTAACCAACAGCTTACTGCCAATTAATAAATACAGAACACTCAGTTAAGGTTTTAAATTGATTTTGAAGACTATTTGTCAATTTCAACCTTTGTTTCCTT
>JACEEZ010009259.1:27500-30000 GCA_016584305.1 Chionoecetes opilio | reverse complement strand
TGAAACAAAGCAAAACAAATGATATATACAGTTTTGAGAGAATCTGTCAGATTTCTAGCTTTACTTCCTATCCAAAAATACATATATAAAGACTACATTCATTTTAGTGATTTATTTCCATATTTTCATCAACTTACGTATGTAAGTTGATGCACACAAGTTATTTCCTCCTCCTCCCAGAATAATCAAGCTTGAAGGAGACCATTAATTAATACTAGGGAGGGAACCATATCAGCTGTCAGTCTTCTCCGCTAATACGTCCCCACTTGACAGGATTCCTGAGACCGAAAATAGTTTTTTTGGTCATTGATTTCCTTCCTATGAAACGTATTTCCATATCTTTATCCTTATTTACTACTGTCTCCATTACATTTAATAGTTCATATGAACGTGTTTTTTTCATGAATAACCATCAAAACATTTCCAATCATAGATTTTTTTCTATTTTACAACTATGTACACGTTTCCAATCTTCACAACATCCCACCGAAACTATATCTTAACCAAGGCTATTTGGAACTACTATTTTTCAAGCTTTTTATCTACTTATTTATACCTATTTATCATCTTTTGTTTATCTATATGACAAAAATCGTGGCTCATGCCCTCACGATAGAAACACAGAAAAGATAGAAACTAAAAAAAAAAGCACAACTTGCAAACTTGAAGACTAAAAATATTAACTTTAGTGTTCCGGTGATTTAATTTTTTTTTTTTTGCAGTAAGGCATAATATTGTCTCTTAACCTTTGTTTAAAAAATAATAATAGTAATGCCAAATTCATATATCATAGGTATATATTTTCATATGGCAGGTATGTAAGCCCGATGCATGTTGTGTTTGGTTCATTCCATGTGTTTGGTTCTGAACTTCTGACCCGTGTATAGTTACTGTATCACTGCGTATATTTACACGTGTTTTTTTTTTGTTGTGTGTGTGTGTGTGTGTGTGTGTGTGTGTGTGTGTGTTGTGTGTGTGTGTGTGTGTGTGTGTGTGTGTGTGTGTGTGTGTGTGTGTGTGTGTGTGTGTTACTCATGTGTCTGGTGAGTGGTTACAACAAAACTGGCAAGCACAAACCCCAATTGGTACCAGCCCTTACGTGAGCTATAAAAGCAAAGGAATAAATAAAAAAGAGGGGTGAGCCAATTTAGTTCGGGAGGTGTCTTGTTACTCTTCTTTTGAAAAGATTTAAGTCATAGGAAAGTGGAAAAATAGAAACAGGAAGAGAGTTCCAGAGTTTACCAGTGAAAGGGATGAAAGAGTAAAGATACTGATTAACTCTTGCATTAGGAAGATGGACAGAATAGGGATGAGAATGAGTAGAAAGTCTTGTGCTGCGAGGCCGCGGGAGAGGGGGAGGCATGCAGTTAGCAAGTTCAGAAGAGCAGTGAGCATGAAAATAACGGTAGAAGAGAGCAAGAGAAGCAACATTGCGGCGGTGATTTAAAGATTGAAGACAGTCAGTGAGAGGAGAGGAGTTGATGAGACGAAAAGCTTTTGACTCAACCCTGTTTATGAGAGCTGTATGAGTGGATCCTCCCCAAACATGTGAGACAAACTCCATACATGGGCGGATAAGGCCCCTGTAAAGAGCAAGCAATTGGGAGGGAGAAAAAAAAGGACGCAGACGCCACAGGACACCTAACTTCTTAGAAGCTGTTTTAGCAAGAGATGAGATGTAAGATTTCCAGTTCAGATTTTTAGTAAAGGATAGTCCTAGAATGTTCATTGTAGAAGAAGGAGACAGTTGAGTGTCATTGAAGAAGAGGGGACAGTTATCTGGTATCTAGTGGATTGTCTGGTATCAAGAGGAGATAGTTATCTATCATAGTGTATGTGTGTGTGTGTGTGTGTGTGTATGTGTGTGTAATGCCCGCCGCTACCCACCTCATGAACAAAGTACCGAACAAGTAACAACCGGACAACCACCACCTCGTCGTTTTAACACAAGTGTACCTAACCCTCAAACACAAAGTGCTTCGACGAATTTTATGAGACACCAAGCCGAAAATACTCAGACTGAGACTACGGTACATTTTTTAGTGCAGCAAATGCAGCAAGCACAGCAACACATCGTTCAGATGTTAAAAGTAATGCCATGGCAGTGGAGCGCTCACCCGCCCCAGTGGTCCCAACAACATCTGAGTCCACCAGTGACGCACCTTACAAGATAATTACACTTAACATTGCAGGCCTCACACCATACAGATTCAAAGGGAAACTGAAGCTACTCTCAGAAATAGTGCAAACTGAACAAGTCATGATACTCTCCCTAACTGAATCTCACCTTACAGAAAATATAAAAGAGGCGGAAATAAAAATTGATAATTATACTCACTTCAGAACCGACAGAGGCAATCAAAGAAAAAAAGGCGGCGTCATCACCTATGTGACGAATCACCTTGCAGCCGAAGTTCTTTTCTCTGAATCTAATTCATATACAGAGGCTTAGGTTTTGTACATATCACTTATTGACATGATTTATATCAATATTTATAGA
>JACEEZ010009259.1:0-22500 GCA_016584305.1 Chionoecetes opilio | reverse complement strand
TTTCTTTGCCTTTGTTAGTAAACAGACATTCTCTCATAAACAGACACTTGCCCACACGACACCGGCATATCACAAGGGCACCACCAGGAAGTCTTTCGTGTGAAGTGACTCTCCTTTCACTTCTACAAAAAAAAATTATAGTTTATCATGAAGCTAGCTGATAAAAAGATGATTGATAACTACATATCATTACTACAGGATACAAAAATGAAAAAGATAGATGTGACATCTACAGCCCTAACGGGGATCGAACCCGTGATTTCTGCTTTCCTGAGCAGCCGTGTTACCGCTACACCATAGGGCCCACTACATAATTTAGCTATTGAAACTACTTCCGCATCTAATTGTGGACGCCGCTGAGCCAGACGTCAGACCATCGCTACCATCACTATTATTATCACAATTATTCATCACTCCTTGTTTATATTATCGATATTTATTTCATCTATTTTCTTTGTATTATTGAGTCACATGTTTGCAGCGAGTGAATGTAGACGTGGATTTTGTCGCTGGTTTTAAACTCAAAGTAATCGACGCCGTAACATTATATATATAATCAATGGAATAATGAGTCAAAAGCTGAAGGTTGAGCTAAGATATGGATTTTTCTTTACTGAAAAACACACAAAAAATACATTCACAACAGTCTTCCTAAAGAACAAAGATGTTTTTAATCACGATACATTTTCTTATCGCGACTTAACATTTGAATACGATATTTCACATCAGTGAGGCAAAAGTGGCCTTGCATTAGGTGAGAGTGGAAGGCAAGCGACAAATAACTCCCAAACGCAAAGAAAATCTAAGGGCAGCAGGGAGCATGAAACACAGCATGCAGAGGGGTGGGAACACAACACTCTGCCTTTCTATGTGTCTCATACCAAATACCTGGAGAAACGGTACCATCACGAAACTCAACAACAGGAATCCATCTACTTTACCTGGACTATTTTTGTCTTCAATACGGAATGCGTTTTTATATATTTTCATTCATTCTTTTAGCCCCTATGTTACCTCCACACGAGCAGACAGGAAATGAATGGGCTCATTAATCTCATCGGAAAAACGTAAGTTCCGTATGAGAGAAAAATAAAAAGGAAAGAAGTAGAGGAAGGAGGTTCTTATGGAGAGCCAGCCAGAGTACACAAACGCTTTACTCTTTTGCACTAATGATGTAAAACCTGACTATTACCGAGGACAATGCAGTTTCCACGAGGCAAGTAAAAAAAACCCACACTCGTAGGAAGAAATAAAAGTTATGATTCAGCCACTGTGTGTGTGTGTGTGTGTGTGTGTGTGTGTGTGTGTGTGTGTGCGTGTGTGTGTGTGTGTGTTTATCTAGTTGTATTTTACAGGGCCTGAGCTACACTCGTGTGGTCCCGTTTCCATATCAACATTTATCCAGTCTTTCCTTCAAATGGTGCTCATTATTTGCCGAGTATGTGTGTGTGTTGTGTGTGTGTGTGTGTGTGTGTGTGTGTGTGTGTGTGTGTGTGTGTGTGTGTGTGTGTGTGTGTGCATTATTATTATAAATATTGCTATTGTTGTTATTATCATTATTACTGCATTATTATTACTATTATTTATATCATTACTACCAATGGCGGTCCTGGCTTGTGTGGCGCCCTGGGCGAACCCTAACTTCGGCGCCCCCGCCCCCCTATCTTCCGTTGTTACACACAAAAAAGTCAAAATTCGACACTAAATATTTTTTATCAAGATACTAGAAACCAAAATATTTAATCCGTAGCATTTCAAATAATGCAACAATTATAAAAAAAATATATATAGAACCATCAATATACTACACAAATACCAAATAATGAAAATTAACCTCAATTTATTACCAAGCATAAAAACAAAAAACAAACAAAGAGAAAATTGTAGTTTTACTCATACAAATAAAAATAGAGAAGCAAATTAATATAGATAGGAATATAAACTACTGTAAGAAAAAGCTATGTAAGAAGGCTCTCATCCTGACTATAAAAAAAATAGTGCCAGGAGGGTGCTCCAAAAATATTTCAGAAGTGTCCATGAAGTTACAATGAAATGATTATATTCGTTTTGACTGGAATATATGTGTTGCACAAATAAAATCCACACAATTTGCACAATATCTTTGCCATAGGACCTCTGATGTCTGGGCACATTCCCTTTTTTAGGCATTTAAATCAATCAATTAGCTCAAGAAATAGGAAGAAACCATACAGCATATTTAGCTAATTGACGGCATGGTATCTCACAAGACTCAACCATATCACAAATAATCAAAACTGGTCTCGAGGTTTGCAGTGATGACCGGAGGGGTGAGGGGAGTTTATCCAAGGGAGAAGCGAGCATCTTCCGTAGGTGATTTATTCTAAGAAACAGAGAATAGGCCGGACACAAGCTGAGGGGCTGGTGTTAGCGGTCCGGCTTAATAGGGCAGCGACTAGTACATTGGTATGCCGGAGGGCGGTGCACTGTTGCCACATCGTGGCGCAGTGCCAATAACATATGTGTGTATAGGAGGCGTGCATAATTATGTAGGGTGATGTCTGGTTTACTTCACATATCCACAATCCCTCCCCTCACGCTCGTAGCGCTAGTCTCGAGCGGAAATCCTTTTCTTTGAGCCCCTCTTGAGACGGCGCGGGGTCACGGGGGGTGAATGAAAGGGCGTGATTTCTCGTCCGAGCAAGGGCGACCACAGGGATGTGGGGGAGGGTGGTTGTCGTCACTAGGGGTTGGAACGGGTCGAAGGAAACGGCCGGTTTCGCCACCAGGGACGCGCCCACTAGGGAGACGCACCTCGAAGTCCCTATTCGTGCCGGCAGCTCATAACAACCCCGACTTGTCCAGCGCGGTGTGATGTCGGGTCCTGGACACATGGACGGTCTGGCCGACACACAGCCTGGGTAAGGGGCGGGCATGCTTGGGTCGTACTGAGCCTTGACCTGCTCAGCCACGGGCTAAAGCTCTGTGGCGACACAGTCCTCTGTGAGGGCCTGCAACTCCTCCGAGAAAGGACTCAGGATGGGGCAGTGACAGAGGAGCGGAGCGGGTGGCCATTAAAGTGTCATCGCAGGGATCGTCCCGTGAGTTAGGGTGTGCGAAGCCTCCAGGGACCCCTGCGAAGTGTTCACTGTCGATGTTGCCGGGGCGCCGTCTGAGGAGAGGTGTTTCACCGGACTTGACGGCCGCCTCCAGCGTGCAATTAGACGGGGGTTAATTGCGGCGAAAGATACCGCGTGGTAGACACCCCAGCGCTCCGTGAAGTTCCGGAAGCATTGTGGGAATTGGGGCCAGCCGTCAGTCATGAAGTGGAGCGGGACACCAACTTACCGGAAGAAGTACCGGCAGAATGTTCTCTGTATGGTAGTGCGGTGGCGGTAGTATCGGCCCCTCAGGGACGACACAGGCCACCCGGAGAGTACTGTCCGCGAGACCAGGGAAAAGACTTCCGGCTGACTTTTTTTATAAAAAAGTCTGCGGAGATGGATCGAAAGGCCTGGAGGGGTGGTCGTTTCGCACAGTAGTGGTTCATGTTGCTGACTGGGCTGTAGGATCTGGCTTGGCTCGCAGGCTTGGACGGTGCTGTAAAGTCGGCATCGAGTACATGGCCAGAAAGACAGTCGCTGTGCCCGGCGCTTCGTGGCTGCGACACCTCGGTGACTGTCGTGCAGCGAGCAAGTGTGGCGGCGGCGGTGGGCTGCAGGGAACCACAATTTTCTGCCATAACAGGACCAGCTCCCCGTCTGCGACAGGCAGTCAGGGAATTCCAGTAGGGGAGAATAGAGAGCTGTGCAGGGTGTAAGATGAGGAGGGAATCCTGACGTCACACAGTCCCGCAGGAGGGTGTACGACGGGTCTGTCGCTGCTGCGGCTCGGAGTTCCGGATCGTCTATCTCGTCTTGGTGTGGTGGATCGAGGTCGTGAAGGGTCCTGATCCTGGTTGATGGAGATGAGGGACACGACGCTCCTGAGGTGTTGCTGCGGCTTCGGCGCACACCATCACGTTCCTCTGGCGTGGGGCGGCTCACTGGCGGCTCGTGAAGGGCATCGGGGATGGCAGAGCTGCTTTCCAGCACCGCCACACGGCTCGTAAAAAGGTTAGGGCGAAACCTTCTCCTTGGTGGCGTTGGAGGCGAGGGTTCTCAACCGCTCCAAGGGTAGTGGTTGAGAATCGGGATCAGGGGTCGATGAGTCCGTCAGCAAACGTGACGCTCTGTAGGCCTATCAAGTTAAAGGCCTGCACTTCGACATGCCCAGGCGCGGCGAGCAGCTTGAGTTCAATGGTGCCGTAGCGGGTGTCTCGGCGTCAGCGGAGTAATCTTGAGCCACACTGAAACGAGCATGTACGTCCCTGCCATGTCTTGCAGAAGGGCGTAACCAAGCCCGTAGAGGTGAGAGGCGTCATTTGAAGAATAAACTGGAGTGCTGGGTCAAAGTGAGCGAGAAATCAGGCGGTCGAAGCAGCGCCATCTTGACACGCCTGAAGGCATCGTCGTGATCAGGTGTCCAAGTAAACGTTCTTTTCGGGCTCATCCAGGGGCCGGAGTGGCTGGGCGGCAGCGGCGATGGCGGGTGAAATCTGACAGCTGGTTTCACCAGGCCCATGAATGAGCGGAGGTCCAGTCAAGTTAAGCGGGAGTCGCGAAAGAGTCGGCTGGCACTGACTCTGTCCTCATCCGCGGCCACACCCTCAGCTGAGAGGTATACCCAAAGAAGCTCAAACTCAGGCGCCGGGCGACCACACACTTGATCCCTGTTAAGTGTGATCCCGTACTTTGCGACATCTAGTGAGCATCTGGGGAATACGTTTTGGAGGGGTGTGGGAAGTTCGTCGTCGAACGAGGAGAATGTCGCAACCACCTTAACGCAGTTATCTACACCCTTCAGGGCCAGGTGCCGCGGAAGCCAGTAAGCGCGCGGTAGCGATAAACCCATGGGACATCTGCCGTGTTGAAAAGCGGCCGGTATGGTTATGGTGCTTGTGTGAAAAGGTTTTGTAGTGTCGGTCGTCCTCGTGTAGGTTACAATGCCAATACCACGCCAAGAGCGTCGCTGTGGTGAAAAAACGCGCTGACGGTGTGATCACTGCGGACAGCGGTTGAATGAGTTGGGGCAGGATGGTTGGGCGGGCCACTGATAGTTGGGGTTTCGTCAAGTCAACGTGGATTCTCACGCCTTTATCCTTAGCCACGACGATTAGCGGGTGGACAACCACTCTGAGTGTCGTTCAACGGCAGCTTGATGATCCCTGACGTGTCATCGACTCAAGTTCCTCCTGACTTGACGCTTGGAAAGTGAAGGGAACCTGCCTCGGGTTGTGAAATGGCGAATGGACGGCTCCCCCTTCACGTGAAACCATGGGTTCGCCCACCATGGGTTTCAGAGGAGACTTTTTGAGATCCGCCTTGGGGGGAAAAGAAAAAGGGGTTTGAGTAACACGTCCGAGAACTCCGCAGAAGTGCGACGCCTGCAAAGCTGACGGGGATTCCCGTGGTAGGCGGGAGAGTCATCTCAGCAGCATCTGTTGACGAGCTTGACACCAATAGTGGCTTCGAGGAAGGCAGGTGAAATGATAGCCAGCTCCATGCAGTGGCCGTATTAGTACAGGAGGGCGTTTGTTGACATACACTCGTGCACTGTATCTTGGCGTACAAGATTTCCCGGTCTGGAGCCGTAATAGTCAAGCGTTTTAAAAACATTTCCCACAGCAGGTATCATATGAACCCATCTGCTGTCAGCGTAGTAGTGGACGGTAGAGACTGTAGGCTTGCTGAGGGGGATGCGAAGCATTTGCAATGTCTCGTGCCGATGACAGTGACGTCGGCGCTGTGTCTGGTAACTTGGAGCATTGAAGTGGACTCGCCGTGCACCAGGTGAACGCCAGACCGGGCGTGAGTCATGGCATGGCAGGTGAGGACATCTGTTAGGCTACGACGTTGCTGTATGTACAACGTGGGGTGGGTTGATGCGCGACCAAACGTTTAACGCGCCACCCTGGCCATCGTGGCTAGGCGTGTGTTGCGGCAGAACCTGGCGTAGGGGCCAGTCCTGGTGCAGAGGCGGCATTGGACTGTCTTGGCGGGGACATTTGTCAGTCCCGCCCAATGAACTTGACGCCGCCAGTACTATAGCAAGACGCCGCCTGGCCGGGAAAACTTTGCGGCAATGACGCTCGCGCACAGGATTGGCGGGAGTGACAGGGTGGAAACCGCGTTCTATGTTGAGTTTTCACGCGTGCCTGAAGGTGGCTGTTGAGGTGAATGAGAGCGTTTGTCGTGGCGCCTGCCGTTCTTGTAGGTAGACATGACGCGACGCTGCTGAGAGACGAGTATATAGCGGAGGCTGATGGGAGGGTGGCCCTCGAAGAACGGCAACAGGTTGACCATGTCTTGAAGAGAAGCGCCTGTGTATAGGGAGATAAGGCGTTGAATCAGCTCTTCAATCTCGGCACACCAATCAGCAGAAACATTTTCAATTGGATCTCCGCACGGTCATAGCGTTACCAGTACACAAAGTTCGACCTCCTCTGCCAGTTTCAGGCGTACGAGGAATCGGAGAATGACTCGCCGTCAGCCTGCTACAACACAGTAATTCTCGACGGCGTCGTATGCTTCATTTTCGTTTGACTCTTGAAGTGGGGACATGTAGGGTCGTCTAAACTCACTGCACAGTAAGGAAGTGTCAGGTGCGATCCCTAGGGTATGTTCTAGGATCCTTTGTACGTCCAGTGGACAAGCCATTCCGCAGCTGGATGAGTTGCTTAGTCGTGGCAGCCTCTGTGAATCCAGCATTGGTAGAGTACTCTCCCACAGACGACGCCACTGCCGGAAAACTTGGAAGGAAGAGTCGGCGCAATCGTCGGTGACTGTGGGCACAGGCTTGCCTGCTGAGGTCGCGACGGTGGGCGGTGGGAAGCCACAGAAGAAGCGGGGAGTGGGGCCTGTGGTTGTCGCGACAGTGGGTACTGCGGCTGCTCACACGGCATCGAGGGGGGGCGGAGGTGAAGGAATGTCCCGTGCGCTGGGCCGCAGACTGCAGGTATGTGCAAGAGACAGAAGTGTGACAAGAAATTGGAACCGTGCATCCTCTACTTTCTCTGGCTTCGTTGTCAACTAATCGTCTTCCTTCATCACGCGGACTCTGCTCTTCATCTGGATGCGTCGGTTATCAGCTGGATAACGGACTCCTCCAGATAGCGAATCAAAACTTGATTATCGCGTCTCCTGGTAGCGGGGAGGAATGTGTGTGTAGTGTTCAAAGGAGTGGGGAATCGATTTCCCTTCGTCATCCTCAGACCCGCTAGCGCGGGTGGACAAAAAGGGAATTGACATCTGAAGACACTGATTGAAAAGATAACCACAGTACTGGAATATAAAAAAAAAAAGGATTGCGTTCTGTGTGTGTGGTGTGTGTGGTGTGGTGTGTGTGGTGGGGGGAGCGGAGGGGGGTGAGAAGAGGGGGGGGGGGGTTATTGGCCGCCCGCACCGGTTTCAGGTCAGCCGTACCAAGCGGGGATGGTGAACCACCAAAAGGGCCACGGTACCCCCCCCCCCCTCCAAAAACGCACACTAACGAAAACACACACAGCACGTATAAGGACACGGTTACACCTACCGTCAAACGCAGTCCACGGCCTTACGTCTGTCAACAGGCACACGAGCACACGATGTTGGAGATGAAGTTAAATACAGGAAGAGCGTGGGTCGGCATGGAAGAAAATGCCCGTGGCGTCCGGGCGGGAGTCGTGTGGAATGGCGCGAGTCGGTGCCGTCTCTCTAAGTTATTATATCTGCGATATTCTGCCCCATGCGTGCTTGAGGTTTGCAGTGATTGGACCGGAGTGGTTGAGGGGAGTTTATCAAAGGAGAAGCGAGATTTTCCCGTAGGTGTTTATCTAAAGAAAGAATAGGGGGACCCAGCGTGAGGGGTGGTGTTAGGGCCCGGCTATGGGGCCCGCGACTTGTCTATTCACTTAAGCCTGGTTTCCTGGGGGGGAGTGCTCGCTCCCTAGCCGAGTTGTAAGGACGTCGTGATGGCTGATAGCCCGGGGTGGGGGGCGTGGTGGTGGTACTTGCCTCGCCGAACCCAAAACCCCTTGCGTTCCTCAGAAAAATTTTTATATTTTTGGCTTTACTCACTCTTACACAAATAGGCCTATTTTGTTTGCATCGAAATAGGCAGTGATTTTTCAACAACAACACGCATTCATAATCAATGGGAAAAAATAAAGTCAGAGACATACAAGTAGGGGGATTTTTGGGTTTTCAGTGCTTGAAAGTTTACCCCTCCCGATAAAACCCAAGCTACCAGAAATAGTTAGGAAAGCGAGCCTCCCATCGTGTTCATAATACATTGCTGTATATCATGAAATAAAAAAACCCCCAGAAGACTACACAAATTTTAAGAAAATTTAAAGGGAAAAGAAAAAAGAGTGTAAAAACATTATTTTTGTTTTTTTGTTTAACCGCTCAAATCCAAGTTTGGTCACATTCAATTTAAAACTGTTAAAATCCTTATCTTTCCGCTTTGTGGTATGTAGAGTACCAATAAAAAAATAGTAGGGGGAAAAATGGCTAAAAAATTTAAAAATGTTTCAAAGGGTGCCGTGACGGGGGGGAGCCTTGATATTTCCCCAAAAAACAGTCTCTCCTATATGGGAGCAATGCTCCCCCGCACGGCCCAGTTTGCAGTGGGTTTTTTAAACTTTCTTAGCCATTTTGACCCCCTACTTTTTTCCTTTGGTACTTTGTAATACCAAGGAAGCGGAAAAGTAAAAGGGATTTGAAACAGTTCTTGAAAATTAAAGGCCCAAAATTAGGATTTTAGACGGTGAAGAAAAATAAGCAAAAAATAATGTTTTAACTCTTTAAGTTCTTTAATTTTTAATAAGTGTAGTCTTACTGTATTTTTTTTATATCATGATAGCGAATGTTTATGAACACGATGGAAAACTCAGCTTATAACTATTATCGGGTAGCTTGGTTATACGGGTGGGGAGTACAACATTTCAATGCTCTGAAAACCTAAAAGTCGCCCACCTTGTGATAGTCATCAGCTTTTTTTTACCCTATTGAGTTTTGAATGGGTTGTTGTGGGAAACAATCATGCCGATTATGATGCAAACAAAATAGGCCCCTCTTGTGTAAGAGAGAGTAAAGCCCAAAAAATATGAAATTTTCGAGGCAACGCAAGGGTTTTGGGTTGCGGCCCGGGAATACCCCCACCCTCGCCCCCTGCCCCAGGCTATCAGCCAATCAGCGACGTCGTTTCATACTCCCAGGATCGAGCCGCCCCAGGAACCAGCTTAAGGAAAAAGACTATGTTTAAAGGTAGCCCGGAGGGCGGTGCACTTTTCCACATCGTGGCGCAGTTGCCCAAAAACAAAATGTGTTATAGGAGCGTCATATTATTAGGGGTGGGTGTTGGTTTTATTCACATTTCCACAAAACTTAGCATAAAGACCGGGGGGGCACCCCTTGCCCCTTTGGCCCAAAGGGCCCTGCCCCCAAAAAAAAATTTATCCATGTAAGAAATAGAATATACTATCAGCGGTTAAAAAAAGGATCAGTTGAAAAATCCCCCACCCCCAATACACTTGGGGGGATGATTTTATGTGGGGAGAGGGTTAAAAACCCCGTTAGGTAGGTTAGAACCAAAAGTCCCGTTAGGTAGTGAATAGTGGGGGGGGCAGGGGGCGCCCTTCGTTAGGTCTGTAGTATTGGGCAATATGGAGTTTGTGTCATATGTCAATAAGGGGAAAAAGGTTTGGAAGACTGGGGTGGCGGATTTCAGGGGTAAATTGGGGAGGGATTTCATGGATCCAAAAAAATTTTTAAAGGTTTAGCGAGTGACCCCGGGCACCGCCCCTGACCCCCTACCTTTATTGGTGCACTTATGATTCACGATAACCCTTGGACAAGCATCTAAGATCCCAAAACTATTGTTCAGTAGCGAAATAAAAAAATTAGGTGGAAGGGAATCAGTTGATGGCGGGCAAATTTACCATCCAGAGGCTAGCGAGGAATTGGCGGGTTTACTTACTGCTGGCGAAAAAGAAAATTGTGCCTTTAAAACCCCCCGAAAAATTCCTGGGGTGCGCCCCTGTAAGAAGCTAAGCCCAAAAGTCGCAAAAAATTTTTTAAAATTTAGCCAAAAAACTTTGGGAAATTTCCGTTTTTGGGGTTCAAAACCTAGGATAGTAAATAAAAGCAAAGGAAACATAATGATGTCCCCTACCAAATCAGTAATGGGTTATTTAAAGTTTAAGGGTTTGTTGCAAGAAAACCCCTTCAAATGCAAAAAAAGCATGCTATTACTGTTAAATTATGCAATGAAGTTGCTAATCGGTTTAAATTTTCGCCCTATTGAAATAGCATAGGACAAGGTTTAAAAAAACCATTGCGTTAATACCCTATTTTACTACCTTCACCAAAAACAACTGAGAGATGTTATACGTATATTTAAAAATTATATAAATATATTATATTAATTATATATATATATATATATATATATTATATAACTTTTATACATAGATGTATCTATATCTTTCCGATTTCTCCCCCTTTTTTTTATTTCCTACACGGGGCTCCCGAGTTTAAAACCCTTTTCTACCCTTTTTTGGCCCCCGCACATCCCCAAACGGTTTGTCAATTAAGACTAAGAACTACACTAAATTAGGAAATAAGGGAAAGCGCTGCGGGAAACCGGACACGCTTTTCCCAAGGTCGCGCATAATCAGCTAATGGGCGATGCATCCACTTGCGCCAATGTTACAAGATCTTTTTAAACCAGTCCCCAAAACCATACCTTTATTTATGACATATATACTAGAGCTATTATATATATTTTTTTTTAATATCATCATTTTTTTATTAATATTATTATTATATTATTATTATCTTTTTTTCTTTTTCTTTGGGCATCCATGCCCCCCCCTCGACGATGCCGCCCTGGGCGTTTTGCCCTTTCGCCCTTTCCCTAGGACCCACTGATTACTACTATTAAATTTTTTAATTTTATCATTTTTTATCCCCCCTTTGCTGTTGATTCAATAGTTCTGGGATAGAGGCACGTCCCATTACAGACTGAACTCGTAAAAGGTTTTTGAAAGGGTGAGGGGCGGAGGTTTGTTAGTCCCTCCCTGGCAAGGTTTTTTTTCTCATAATTTCATTTTTCATACATTTGTTGGTCATTATTACCCTTACTTTCCTCCCCCCTTTCTGGGCGATCTCTTTTTTACTAAAGGGCCTTTGACAAAAATTTAGCAGAAAAAAATATTATTAAGCTTTGCTGAAATTTGATAATATTGTGTAGAATGATAAATAAATTTTAAGGATAATAAATTATCAATAATAACATTAATATAAGGGAGGGGACACCGCCCCGGGCGTGATGGCGTCACCTACTCGATGTGCCCACGCGGGGCGGCCGGGGAGGCGGACTCCGGCCCAAATAAAACTCCTCCGGTGGGGCCCGCTTGCCCTCGGCGGGAAGGAGGCCCGACACCCACCCCATCCCTAAGCCCAGGGAGCCCACCAAGCCGCGCCAATCTCCCTGATGAGCGCAGGGCCCAAGACAGGGAGAGGAAGTGCTGACCCGCCCCCTTTTGGGCGCCGGGAGACTCCCCCACACATTTTGGCTTCCCCAGGGGGGGGCACCTCCAAAGCGTCAGGGCCCCCCGGCCAAATCGACAACCCCCCTGCTGTCGCCGTCTTCCTTGACCGGGAAAAGAAGGCGTTTGAGTGGCCAACGCCCACGTATCCTGGCCCCCCTGGTGCGGCGGGGCGTGCGGGGAGACTCCTCCCCTGGATTGAGGATCACCTTGGCACCCCCGCGCCGGGGTCGGGGGTGAAAGTCCAGCTACAGGGAGTGGAAAAACGGCACGCCGAGGGCGGGGTCCTAAGCCCCCCCCTTTCAACCTCCTGATGGAGCAGGGTCGGCCCTGCCGTTCCGGGAGGGACGGACTTCCAGCTAGCCGACGACTGGGGGTGTCATGGCCGGGGGGGACCGGGTGTCTTCCCCCAGAAGTTTTGCCCGGCATTTGCAAGGCGGAGCTGGGTCTCAAGTATGGGCTGAGAAGTCAAGGCCATGGTGTTAAAGGGCCCGGGCCCCCCCCCCGGTCGTCCCTACAAAACAGAGCATCGGCTGGCTTGGACCCACGCCTTCATACCTCGGAATGGGTTTGACGGGGTTCCATTTCACTATCGGGGTCCGTATCGAGGGAGGGCTGAGACCGGGTCAACGTCATGGGGCCATGACGAGGACACACCCGGGCCACGTCATCAGTGCTGCGCCCTTCTACGTGCACACTTGCGCGCCCCTTTTAGATCAGCGCGCCCTGCTTTTCGTTTTCGCTCATCAGCAAGGAAGTTTGAGGTCCTTTAGAACGAGCTTTGAGGACCCCGCTGGGGCACCGCGCTGGGGAAACACCCCCGCCGGCGGAGGCACGGTTGGGGCCCCTAGCCACCAGAGTTCGACGATTGTGGCCCGTCGGGTGACCCAAAATCCCCCTTTCCCGGCAAAGGGGTCTGTCGCGCGGGCAGGCTGTGCGGGTCTTGCCCCAGCAGCAGCGTGACCTATCCGGGGGAACACCTGGGTGCAGAGGGTGGGGACGCCCCTATCCACCTCCCCCCGCCACACCCCCCTGCTGCTGGACGGGGCCTGACCGCCCGCTGCAACTACTCGCCCCCCGCCCCCGTGGCAGCCCTCTGCCACCCGGGATTTTCGCCCACTGCCGGCCGCGAAAGGGGTTGTGACGGGGAGGAGCTGAGGCAGACGCCCGAGGGGGTGGGGCACGCCAATTTTCCCAGCAGCGTCGCGGTGCATCTATAACCGACGGCTCCGTTGACCTGAGAGAGGCCTGAAGGTGCTGCGGTGGTTACGACGGGAGGTGCGTCCTAGAGGACACCCAAACCCTTGCTCCACGCTGCAGACTGGTGGGGCATAGAGGCGCCCTACAGCACGCCCTGGGCCGACGGAGGAGGTCGTGGTGATTCACACCCACTCCAGTCTGCCCGCAGGTCCACGGCAGCCCCCCACACCGATGGGCAAAAAGGGAGTCACCACCGCCATCCTGGGGGCCCCATCCAGGGCCTCGCCGCGCAGGGGCGCGCGAAGGTTTAAGGGTGCCCCGCCACAAGGCGTCCGTGGCAAGAGGGGGCCGAGAGGCGGCCCGGGAGGCCACCAGACATCCGCGGTGGCCTTGGGCGTCTTTCCCAGCATCCATGGGGGCCCGGTACGGCCAGACGCGCTGCCCTCGTGCCGCAGAGCAACGTATGCCAGCTGGGGCGACATCGAGGCAGGCGCCGGCACAAAAAGCCCCGAACAATAACGAGCCGTTACGCCCCACCCCCCAGCTGTCCGAGCGGGAGGCGTCCTACACCCACTTTGGGTTGGTACTTAACCCTGGAGGAGCTGAGGGAGGTTTCGGAGCGGCCGTGGAGCACTGTTTATAGACCCCCCTCCCTGACCCCTACCTCTTTTCCGTCTCGCACAGACGGTCAGACAGTGCGTCGGCCCGAGAACGCGGCCGCCCTCGTGCGGCAGTTTCAGAAAAATTTGCCCCCCCTGTGGAGGGGGTGCGTGCACCCCCCCCCCCCCATGAAAACTAAGGAGCGGGAGGACCTCACGCCCCGCCCCCCTGGACCCGACTGTGGGCGGCTACAGCGGGGGGTGATGCCCCCCCCATATAGTTTTTAGTATAATGTGTGTATGTATGTGTATTGGGATTAGTGCCTATGTATATGATAATATTATGAAAAGATGTAAAACAATTTAAAAAATTTAAAAAAAAAAAAATATAATGATAATAGTAAAACAATAATAAAAGTGATGATGATAATAAAAAAACAAGTTACAATAATTAATAACCCAAAAATAATAAAATAACAACAATAAAATAAATGATTTTAAATAAAATAATAAAATACAGAGTAATAAAACAATTTTCTATCTTTTCTTTTTATAGATGATGAAAAATCTTTCTTACAAACTTTTTAAACAGTTTTCCAAGGTTCATTCATTAATTTTTCTATTAGGGCTTTACCCTGTGAAAACTTTACCACCATTCCCGGTTTGAAAAAAAAAAGAATAAGGTTTTTTGATACCCGGTGTTGTGTGACTGGGTTTTCTGTAGTATTATTTTGTATATTTTATGAAATCAAATTTTGTTCCTAATTGGGTTTTGGCATCCGTTCGTGTTTCTTTTTTTGCCTTTTTTGTTTTTCCTCTTCTGTTGTTTTTTGTTATCAAACCAATTTTTAAACCCGCAAAAAATTACACAAAAAAATAATGCACTAATAGCAGCTTCAAAACACATCCACAGCGTAACAAGAACAAAATTAAAAAAAAAAAGACATCGTGATACTGATTTTTCGAAATAGAATAGACAAAATTTTGTACAAAATCGTTCTCTTTTCTTTTGGGTGAGTCGCCCCTCGGTTCTAAGGGGAAAAGGGAAAGTTGGTACCCGGCCTCGACCCCGGTAAAGGAAAAAAATGGTGGGGGTTTTTTGATGTAAAGGTTTTTTTATTTTTATGAAAATTGTGGTTGGAAAATCCCAAACTTTTTCTTTCCCACCTGCCTGCATTTTACCTACCACGACCCCAGCGTTGTGCTAGCCTTTTTTGTTTATTTAAAAAACTTATATATTTTATATATATGGCTATATAATATATAAAAATATTTTTAAAAATATTATATATATAAAAAATATTATTATATAAATATATATCGGAGGGAGGAAGGAAGAGAGAGGAGAGAGAGAGAGAAGGGGGAAGGGAGGAAAAAGAGAGAGAGGGAGAGGAGAGAGAGGGAGAGAGAGAGAGAGAGGGGGGGGAGAAGGGAGAGAGAGAGGAGGAAGGAGAGAGAGGGAGAGAGAGAGGGAGAGAGAAGAGAAGAGAAGAGAGAGAGAGAAAAAAAAAAAAATTGGTATAGTTTACATTTATAGCTAAGTTTTTGTCAAATACAAATATAAAATAGGCAGAATTGTTTACCGAAATCATGCCAACATTACATATGTCGCTCTGTAGTAGGTGAATTCCGTATGACATCATTATCTTTGAATGCAATGATGTATCTATCATATTTTGTGGATTACTACTACTACTGTAAATGGACGAAATATTTTAAAGATGGAGTGTATAAATGTATATATATATATATATATATATATACTTTTTACATTTGTTCCTATAGCGCCTGTAGGCAGTGACCTCCATGGCTCGGATGGTAAGCCCCGGAGGTTCACTTGAGCGCTATGATGACCACCCTCGCCCTCGCCCTCGCCCGTGGTGGTGCAGGCAGGATTTGTATAATGACGCCTGTGATTAGACTATAATCCCCCCCCTGTGTCCTCCGATGCACTCGCAATCGAAGGTAGAGTTAATGGGCATTATGTGGGTGTTCTTAGGCCACTCGACTGTGTAGAAAGATTTTCTATGGAATTTGGTTCTCATCGGTGATCGAACTCTGGTCTACGAGGACGCCACTCGGAAACGCTAACCACTCTGCTACCGCCTCCCGTACCACATACTAACTAAAATATGTATAATATGTTGCAGTCCTCGAGACTACATTAGACGGTAAGTTAAAAATTTTTCCTCAGCATTGATATATGTAAAAATAAAAAGAGAAAATAAAACGAGCGTGTACTTTGATTCAATCTTTCTTTTTTTTTGGGGGCATACGTGGGGGGGCGCTCCCTCGCCCACCCTCGACGCCACTCCCGAGGGTCCCAGGGCGATTTTCCCATGCGCCCCTTTCCCCATCCCAAGCAGCTCCCCGACAAGAAACATAAATTGCCCCACCAGCCTTGGGGGCCCCCCCCTTGGCCTCCCCCACCCCGGATTGTCCTTAAGATAAAACCCCGAGGGAAGAATCGGTTTAAAGGGTTTAGGTCCCCACATGCCCATATGCCAATTTGGCGCTGACGGACAAATGCGGGTAATAGCCCCCCGTTCACCCTAAAGGGTGCAATCGCTAATTTGACACGTAACATCCCAGCATACCCCATGATTTCTGCAAAGCCCACTTATTCCCAAAGGGCATTGTTTCCCGTTCTTTCAAAGTCATTTTTGGGGGTCCTGTCCCCAAAACCCATGGGAGTAAGACAGGGTTAAAACAAGCTTTTTTAAGATCCGGATCTTTGCCCTCCGCACGGGTTTACCGAAAAACGCCAAAAACCCCGTTTGAGCGAGCCCCTAACACCCGGGGCTATCCCAATCCCCCGAAAGACTTCTTGACTGCCCCGCCGTCATTAGGGATGCGCTCCCCAAGGTATTTTAAAACTTTCCCAAAGGGATCTAAATGCCTCGCCACACGCATGAACAGCCCTTTTACGGTTCATCTATTTGTCTCCAAACACCTGGCCCCTTGGTCTTGACCCGGGAGACCTCAAGTCCCAAAGGTTTGCCCCCTCTTCCCGCGCCTCGAGAGCCTCCCCAGGACCTCCAGCGACTCAGCAAAAGATTACGGCATCATGGGCAAAAACAAGATCATTGATCTTGGTGTTCCCAAACGGATCCCCACAATCACTTTGTTTACAACCTTGTCCAAACCCAGTCCATAAAAAGGGTTGAAAAGTGAGGGGGCAAGGACCCCACCCTTGCCTACCCTGAAATTCACAGGAAAAAAGCTGGATACACCCCCCACACTTCAAAAGCACTTTTCATTCCAAAGAATACAGACCGGGTTTTAAACCAATAGTCCTTGCGAATCCCCCCCCCCCCCGAAGTGGGCAAAAAGACCCCCGTTACCCCACGATGCACTGAGTAAAAACGCCTTTTTGAAAATCAACTAGGCTGAAAACATCCCCTTTCGAAACTCACGCCCGGCTTTTCCACCAGGACACAAAAGCGCTAGGATACGGCCCGGGTTTTTAAACTTACCGGGCCCGTAAACCCCCAGACTGCGGGGAGGTCTCTGATGTTTTAAAACCGATGGCTGGGGGAATTCGTGTCAGCAATAGAGGGCAAGCACCTTGCCTGGTACAATGGGGCCGTGAAATACCGCGGTAATTTTTTTGCAGTCCTGACGGTCCCCTTTCCCTTTTCCAGATAGGGACGACCACCCCCCTTTTTCCAGTCAGGGGGAAAGGGTACCTGATTGCCACAGGCAGTCAGGACGCATGAAAACCCGGGGTCATGGCTTCACCCCCACCCTTTGGGGAAAGCTCCCGCACTGATATTAAAAAACACCAGCCCCTTTTCCCCCACCCCTCAATTTTGCACACCCTTTCCCCTGCCCTTCGTCAAGAGAGGGGGGGTTTCGTAAATGGGAGGAGGGGCACCCAAATTCCCTGAAAACCCAGTGGTGTAAAACTTTTCGGTTTGGGGGGGTCCACGTGAACAACTCCCCAAAAAGTCCTCACCCCAAAACTTTTTTATTGATGAGGTTTTTTTTTTTAAATATGTTCAGGGCAAAAACGCTTGTCACTTTCATCCTTCCACCTCCCTTTTCCCCTCCTGGTTTTTTTTTATTTCCCCTGAAAAACCTCCCCCCGTCCCTGCAATAAACAAATTTCTAGCTTAAACTATTGCACGGAAAAGGCTTTTTTTTTCATATACATTTTTTCCTTGAAAATTACTTGTATAAAAAACTTTTTTTTCATGAATTTTTTGGTCACCCATGTGTTCACTTTTTTCCTTCTCACAGTTCCCTTTAGCAGCAAAGGTATACCAGTCCCATGTATCCCATCGGGTTTAACATCCCCCAGGACTACGGTTTTAACTTTTGGTAAAATCTACTCTTTGAAATACCCCCAATTTTATCCATGCAACAAGAAAATTAGGTCTCGGTAATTAGGTGTCACGATCCTAGTAAGATCGGGGGGAAAGGGGACCAGAAAAAATCCCCAGGTCGGACGGGTCTTCAAGATGTCGCCCCGAGGTGCCCTTGATACTTCTTCTACCTTCTCTCCTTAAACTTTTGAAAACTTCGGGGCCTTAATCAAATTTTCTCTCTGTCGAACACCATCTCTCCTCCCTAAACCTCATCTTTTTTTTCCTCACCGAAACTCTTTTTGTTTGGTGGGACTGACAGCAGCCCTTTTTCTGTCCCCTCTTACTGTCTCTATTCTAATTTTAAAAAAAAGCTGGCTTTTTGCTATATGCGAAATGACATCCTTGCTCTCGGCCCCCCCTTGAATTTTCAAAATTTTCTCCCACCCTGGTTTCGATTTAAATGTCACTCTTTTAAAAAATTTTTATCTGTGCGTATATCCTCCCCTTTAAATCCTCTAAATATGAAAAAATTCTTCGATTTTAACATCAAAATTTGGAGCACATCTCATCTCTTTTTCCCTTTTAGCTAAAATTTTTTCCATTCTTGGGGATTTAAATGTTCACCACCGCTTTGGCTATCATCTTCTTTAAAGGGCCCAACCTGGTAAAACAAGCCTACATTTTTCAATCCTCCAAGACCTAGAGCAGCGGGTGCGCCCCCTCCCCATACCCCGGCCCCGCCTTGGAACCCCCAAACATTTTGATTTTTCCTAACTACTAACCCTTCTGCTTACTCTGGAAATATTTCTCCGTTGGGTTCCTCCGATCACAAACTTATTTCTGTAACCTGTCCTATCGCTCCGGTACCGTTTTTTGGGGGCCCCCCCCAAGCGGAGGGGCTTTTGGCCCCTTCAATCAGCTAAATGTGGGGGGAAAACCTAAGGCAGTACTTTCTATGATTTTCCCTGGGGAAAATTAAATGCTTCCATGTCAAAGACCCCTCTCTTTGGGCGAGCGCATAAATGAGGCTAGTTCTGGCATGGAAAAGGGACATTCCCCATACTTTTTTCTAATTTCCCAAAGCCCCTCCCAAACCCTTTGGGTTTTAAATCTGCTTGTTTTTCATGCTGTCCGAGATAGAGAGGTGGCTCACCAAAAGGTAAACCCTAACATCCATTCCTGAACTCATGTCTTTATATTTTTGGGCCCCTAATCATGCCAAATTCTTTACTTCAGCTTAACCAAAAAAATTTCATTCATAGAAAATTTCAAAATCTTTCTGAATCAAATTTTCCCCTCGTGAATTCTGGCATCTAGCTAATAACATCTTTAAAAAATTTTTTCTTTTTTCATCTTTCCCTCCTATGCTTTACCCCGATGGCTCCACAGCTGTTTCTCTACTTCTAAAGCTGAAATCTTCGCTCAAAAAATTTGCTAAAAAAATTTCCCTCGGCTGATGAGGGCTTTTTTTCCCCCTTTTTCCCCCACCCTCTGACTTTTTTATGCCTGTCATTAAGATCCTTGCGAAAGATGTTTTCTTTGCCCTTTTTTGGCCCAGATCCCCGGAAAGGGTTACGGTCCCGCGGGGTCCCTCCTATTGTTTTTCCAAAAAAAGTGCTTCTGTGCTTGCACCTTCCCGGTCAAACTTTTTTTTTCTATGGGCTATCTACTTCCCCCCTTTTCCCTTTTTGTTGGAAGTTTGCTCAATCCCCCTGTTCCCAAAAAGGGTGGGCCGTTCTAACCTTCAAACCCGCCCTCCTATAGCTTTTTATTCCCGCCTTTCTAAAAATTTTTTAATCTAACTTAATAAGAAGATTCTTTAGCACTATCGGGTAAAAATTTTTCTTTGATCGTCAATACGGTTTTTTTAAAGGGCGGGTCTACTGGAATTTTTTCTAGCTTTCCTTAAAAGAATCTTGGTCCTCCTCCCTTTTGGGTTTGGGGAAACTTTTGGGGGTGGGGTTTCCCCCTTTTACATATCAAAGCTTTTTATAGGTTGGCACAAAAACTTTAATTTTCCCAAAAAACCCTCATTTTGGGTTTTTTATCCTTCTCTCCCGTACCCTTTATTTTAAGTTTCCTTTCAAACCGTTCTATTCAGCTATGTAGATGGAAAATGGGTTTTTCTCCTAAAAAATCAATAAGGGGGTTCCCCAGGGTTCTGTCCCATCACCCACTCTCTTTCTATTATTCCCTTAAAGGGTCTTCTAAATCTAAAATCAAAGCCCTATCCACTCCTACGCTGAAAGATTCTCCCCCGCTTTTCCCAAAGTCGTTTTTTTAACGTCCAACTCAAAGGAACTAATTTATTCAGGAGAGATGCCCCGAGCCCTAACTTCTGATCTTTCAAATTAAATTTTGAAATTGGGGGAAAGCAAAACCCTTTTTTTGTTCATGCCTCAAAAAACCCCAAATTTTTTCAAACCCATCTACTCGACAAAATCTATCAGATAAAAAATTTCCCCCCTTCTTCAAAGACCCTCAAATGTCTTTCCCTTTTACAATGAAAAATTCTAGGACTTATCCTTTACTAAAACTGAACTGGGGAAAACCACTCTATCTCTTGCTAAAACGCTTCTAAAAATTTTTGGGTGTGCTGTTGGGGTTTCCCGCGTCATTTTTTTTCTTTCCCCCCTAATTTCTTGCTCTCACAGGGGGCCCTTTTCCGCCCTGTATGGAGGGGGGGGATGGGCCCCACATGTTTTGGGGGGGATTTACTCATACAGTTCTCCCCAAAAAAAGGGGTTTAGTTTAAAAGCTTTTTGTTTCATCAACCCCTTCCCTCTTATATGTTTTCAATCTTTAAAACACCGGGGCAAAGGTTTTTCTCCCTTTCTCTTTCTACCCTTTTTTTTCATTCCACTGCTCTCAACTTTAACTGCATGCCTCCCCCCTCCCGCGGCCCCCGCCTGCACAAAACTTTCTACCCCATTCCCATCCCCATTCTGTCCATCTTCCCCAAAGCAAAAGTTAATCATTTTCTTTTCCCCTTTCACCCTTTCAAATGTAAACTTTTGGAAAATCTTTTTCCCGTTTCATTTTTCCCCTTTCCCAGACTTAAATCTTTTCAAAGGGAAAACAAAACAAACCCCCCGAACTTAAATTGGCCCAAACCCTTTGTTTTTATTTTTCTCTTACTGTCTTTTTTATAGGGACTGGCAACTAAAACGGGGTTTGTTTTTTCCCATTTTTGTTGTGCATTGGCCAGTTTCCCTGTGATGTAAAAAAAAAAAAAAAAAAAAAAAAAAAAAAAAAAAAAAAAAAGTACCGGATGTAGAAAAAAATATAAGTACATAGTAGCCACTTGAATAACGTGTCGCTTTCACTTTAATTATGACCACAGGGAAACAAATTCTGGTATTTAACTCCATAAGAAAGATTTTGATCCTGCCAAGGAGGCAATCAGTCAGATGTGAACCCTGAATTATTTTAACTTGCTCTACTCAGGGTCTTCATAGTCCGTAGGTGTCCGTAGGGTCCGTAAGCTTTGGACAAAGTGTTTCAGGAACATAAAAGGATAACATAAATAATTAAGGCTCACTCCAGAATAACCCGAGGATAGTGCGGCTTACTTGGAGCAGTAATAATTATATATATTATATTATATATATATATATTATATATATATATTATATATTATTATATATATATATATATATAATATATTATAATATATTATATATATATTTATATATATATTATATATATATATATATATTTATTATATTATATATATATTATATATTATTATATATTTATATATATATATATCTATTATATAATATATTATATATATATTTTATATATATATATATTTATATATATTAAATTTTATATATATATTTATATATATATTATATTATATATTCTATATTATATTATATAATTTATATATATTATATATATATATCTATTATCTATCTATCTTATATTATATTATTATTTATTTACTATATATATATTATTTCTATATATATTATTATATTATTATATATTATATTATAATTTATTTATAATATTATATTATATTTTATTATCTTATTATATATATTATATATTTTTTATATTTATCTATTTATATTATATCTATTATTTATTTATATTTTATATTATCTTATTATATTATTATTATATATATTATTTATTTTATCTTTATTTATATATCTATTCTATATTTTATTATATTATATTCTCTATATATTTCTCATTATTATATTATTTATATTTATTATTATATTATATATTTATATATTTTTTTTATATATATATTATTTTATATATATTTATATTATATATTATATATATATTATATATATTATTTTATTATTATTTTTTATTTTTCTATATATCATTTATATTATTATTATTATTTATTATATATTATATATTTATATATATATATATATATTATCTATATATATCTTATTATCTATATTCTCTATATATTTTATATTTTCTATATTATATATATATTTATATTTTTTTTTATCTTCTTTTTCCACCCCTTACTATTTTATATCTTTTCTATTTTTCTTTATCGTATCAATTTTTATCTTCTATCTTGCTTTCTCCTTTCCCCCTCTTTCCTTGCGTTTCTTTCTTCCTTATCCTTTCCCCTTCGTGGTGGTGCGGTTTTTCCCCCTGGGTGTAATTTTAACTGGAATTTACGTTATAGTGTGATTTAGCCCCGACATTTTTGGGGTTTCTTTGGGTTTCAATTTTGAAACATACTAAATGAATAATTAATTTTGATTTTCCAACTTTAAAAAAAAAATTTTTA
>JACEEZ010009256.1:0-42930 GCA_016584305.1 Chionoecetes opilio | reverse complement strand
TTTTTTTTTAAAGGGCTTTTTGACCCCCCCCTTTTTTTTTTCTCAAAAAATAAATTTCTTTTTAATTTTTTTGTTTAATTATTTGCCTTTATCTAAATGATAAGCTTTCCTCTAAATTATTTATGACTTAAAATCGCCTCATGTAAATTTTTTTTAAATTTTTTGTAAAAATTTTTTTTTTAAATTTGGGTACAGATTATTTTTTGGCATATATAAAAAATTTTGTTTGTGGATCCTTCCAAAAAATCACTTTTAAAAGAAAAAAAACCAAAATAATTAAAATAATCATTTTTTTTAAAGCACGATTTAAAGGGCAACCGCTATCCAGCTTGTTAAATTTTTATTGAGTTTTCTATTTGTCTCAAAAAATTCCTTTTACAGCGGGAAAAGCCCCGAGGAGCTGTAAAAAGAAAGGTTTTTTTTTCAACTTCTTCCAACTCGGGAAAACCCCTTTCGGGAAAAGATCTAGTAAAAAGATGAAAACCCACTATTTTTGTGATCAGGTAGCACGTGGTTGGTCGGTTGTGGGGAAGCAGGAAAAACCCAGCCACGCTCCTATTCCCTCTCAGCCACACGGTGTTAAGGTCTTGCGTTTTGTGTGGGGAAACTTATAGGTCCAACTTGCAAATTTCATGGTCGGGTAATTACACATGTTAATTTCTAAAAAATTTGGGTCTTTGATTCTGGTCACGTTCCAAATGTTTGTCCCTCTCTCGAAACTTGGCGGGGGAAAAGGTACGGTTTGGGCGGTAATGTTTTTTTATAGCCCCGGGACTGTGGGTGGCAGGTCGGCTCTAGAGTTTAGACATGATTCTCGTCATCCCAAATAAATTTGAGGTCACATCATAAACTTGAAAACATTTTGTAATGGCTTTTTTCCTGTATTACGTGGTTTTTTTGTCAGGTTTCTTGATGGAAGTTAAAAAGTTTTCCTTTTTTATGTACGTATGACAAAATCGAGGGTTGTTTTGGGGTTTTGGGGGCTTTACATTTTTTGGTGAGTATCTTACTTTTTCTTCTTCTTAATTGTGTTGTCATATGCTCTTCTAGTAAAAAATGATCTTTTTGTTATCCGCAGTATGGGTTTTTGTGTACCAGGTATCGATGGGGCCCCTGACGGGTTGTTTTCATTTGCTTTTTGTAATCATTGTTGATAAGCACTTTGAGAGTCTTTAAATTTCCCTTTGGGGTCATTCTAAAGAGCAAAGAAAGTTCGGCGAACGAAGCTTGATGCTGAGGGGAGGGGACGCTGGGGCACCCCCTTTCCCCTTGAGGCAAAGTCCCCTTTTTGCTCTCTTTACGTAGCAGTAGTCGTGAATCATGAGTCCGGCTGTGGGGAGTGTCCAGTTATGGGGATCTATTGCTTCTTCATAGGTAAAAGTTAGGTTGGAGGCGTTACTGAGACGTCGCTTAAGTGTTTGGAGCTCTAGTATGATATTCACTCTCACGAAGATGTCGTAAATATAGCGCCCATACAGGGATGGGCTGCTGCTGCAAAGGGTCTTGGCATCGATGGTTCCCATGAAGAAGTAAGCGAAGAGTACTCCGAGAGGGTTTCCCATGGCGACACCGTCAACTTGACAGTACATTTTCCCGGGGGGGCAGGTGAATGGAGCTTCTTTAGTGCAGGTTTGACTGGGGTCTAGGATAATTTTATATATTTATGTCGACAGGCACGTTGGTGAATAGACTTTCAACATCCAAAGAGGCAGTGATACTATTAGTCGTTTGCGGGGCTTCTGCTAAAATCTCCAGAAAATCACTCGTTGAAGTCAAAGTATAGTCGGCAGGAATAAATGGAGTTAACATTTTTTTTGTCTTTTAGGGATGCTGTAGGTGGGGTGCGTAGGGTTTCCCGGGAGGATGATTAGTCGGAGTGGGTTTCCCGGTTTGTGTGTCTTGATATTTCCGCACGCGTATCCAATGAGTACTCGCCGGGTGAGCTTTGGTAAAATTTCGGGGCGGTTAGAATGATGTTGATAGCTTTGATGGTATACATAGCGTTGATTTTCTATTTATGTCTTCAGTAGGTTTCTGTAATCCTCTTAAATTTTTGAGGTATCATACAACGGTTGAAATTTAATCCACGCTGCATCTGGGGGGCCCCGATTTATGGTACGTCATGCCTCCCTCTGGCCTCCCCTACACCCTGAGCCGTCACGTGGGACGGTCAGGTCAGGTGGTTGGGTAAGACAGGTGAGCCTTGCTAAGAGTTGGAGACGTGTCCCCTTTCACCCTCACTGACGGCTTTCCCGGGAGCGACGAGGGGATTTTTTTAGACCAGCAACGCCGTTTGCTGGTCAGTGGGGCGGTGTCAGTGACCTCTCCGCATCCTGAGTTGTCGCCGCGTGAAAGTGCCAAGCCTGATGGTGGGCGGGGGGCCCTGGGCTTTCCCCGGCAGTTCGGGGAAAGGGATCCTTCCCGCCACCACCGACAGCTTCCTCGGGCGACAAGGGATTTAAAAGCTGGTGTTTTGCTGACCTTCAGTGGCGAAAGTGGTAGGGGGGCGGCGTCCTATCAGGTGACATTAGTATTGCAATCTTAGGTGCTTTTTCCCTTTGTTTTAAACCCCTTCGCCAGCGGTCTTGACAAAGACATATAAGGGATTAAATAAATAAAGTATCTTATCAGGGCGGTCTGCCCGCCGTTTTTTTATTATATTTCTTTATTTCATTATTCACTAACTATTTTTCCCTCTTAAATCTTCTTCTTTCCCCCCCACTTTGGCCTATCCCATCTTAAGCTAAGCTAAGCTCATGCATTCTTCCTGAAGATGTTCCCAGATTTGGGAACGAAACGTTGATATAAAAAACCTTACTTTTGGACAACCCTCGGGCCTTACCTGCTGAAAAGGTCAATATATTAGAGGAGAGGTAGGAAAAGTTCTTACGGCTAGTAACTGGGGTTTAGAACAAGAAGTAACGGATAAAGTTTGAAAAGCGTAATTTAAAAAAGAAAAAGGGAAAAACTGGTCAACAAATAGTTGGTAAATGATTGAATGGACTCAATAGACAGGTAGTTAGTGCTGAATCATTAGGGAGCTTTAAAAGGAGGCAGATAATTCATGGATGGGATGAAAGGGGGGATGTAAGTAGTGTTAAGTAACAGAAACTACCTCGGTAGGTCTCACGGCCTTGTAGCTTCCTTATTGACTTATGTTCTTATGTAAGAAGAGATCATGTGAGACAAATAGAAAATGTTCAAAAAAAATTGAACAATGCTGAAATAGGCCAGGCTGGCTGGGAACCAGGACCAGACAGGGGTCTGTCACGCCGGACTAGACCCTCCTGGGGAGAGACAAAGGGGAGGTATGTCAGGAGTCTAGCTGAGGATGCTGAGGGTCATTTGACCGCTAATGACTCCGACCCGCCTACCGAGCCCCGAAAAGCTCCGTTCCAAGTCTCCTTTCCGGCGAGTGCTATTCGAACAGCAGATTTGGGGGCCTCGTGTCTGACATGGATGGGCAGATGGCTCGTTGGGCTGAGTACTTTTGGGCAGTTGTTCACGGTGAACCCTCTAACTGACCAGCTTCACACCACTGGGTTACAGGCAGTGGATGCCGATCCTCCCAAATTGACGAAACTGCACCCTCTCTTGACGAAGCAAGAGGCTGTAGCAAAGTGCGGGGTGGAAAGGCAGCTGGTGTTTGTAATATCAATGCGGAGCTCCTCAAGCGGGGGGTTTGAGGCCATGATCCGTGGGTTGCATGCTGTCCTGACTGCCGTGTGGCAATCAGGTACCATTCCTCCTGACTGGGAAGGGGGCTGGTCGTCCCTATCTGGAAAGGGAAAGGGGACCGCCCGGACTGCAACAATTACCGGGGTATTACACTGCTCAGCGTACCAGGCAAGGTGCTTGCCCATCTTTTGCTGACACGAATCGCAGTAATCTGGTGAAGCATCAAAGACCTCAGCAGTCTGGGTTCACGCCTGGTAAGTCAACAACGGCCCGGGATCCTAGCGCTTCGTGTCCTGGTGGAACGCCGACGTGAGTTTCGACAGGGATGTTTCAGCCTATGTTGATCTCAAAAAGGGTTTGACTCAGTGCATTGTGAGTCAATCTGGATCTTCTGCGACTTCGAGGGATTCCTGCAAGGACTATAGGTTTGTAGCTGGTCTGTACTCTGGGGCTGAGAGTGCTGTGAAGTGTGGGGCAGGTGTATCCAGCTTCTTCCGTGAATACAAGAGTGAGGCAAGGGTGCGTCCTTGCCCCAAACACTTTCAACGCTTGTATGGACTGGGTATTGGGCAAAGTTGTAGATCAAAGTGATTATGGAGCATCCGTCGGCAACACCAAGATCACTGATCTTTTTTTTGCCCATGAGCAGTAATCTTTGCTGATTCGCTTGGGGTCCTGGTGATGGCTCCCGAGGGGCTGCACGAGAGGGAAAGCCTTTGGGACTTGAGGTCTTCTGACTCAAGACCAAGGTCAGGTGTTTGGAGACTTACTAGATGAAGCAGTACAGTCTGTTCATGCGTGTGGGCGAGGACATTGAGATCTTGGAAAGTTTACATACCTTGGTAGCGCAGTCCATAATGACGGCGGGTCACGTCCCAAGAGTCTTACGGCGGATTGGCATAGCCCACGGTTTTTAGGGGACTCGCTCAGCGGGATATTTGGGTTGCGGCCCTGTGCGGGAGGACAAGATGGGATTTTCAAGTCGTTTTGTGATCCTGTCTTACTCATGGTTGTGAGACATGGACACAAAATAGTGCCCTAAAGAGACAATCAATGCCTTTGGTATAATGCCTTGCAAAAATCATGGGTATCGCGGGGAATTACGGTAAAAAATCGGAGCCCCGTGAACTGAACGGGGCCCTTTTATCTGCTGTCGTCAGCGCCAATTGGCTATAGGGGCTGGGGGCACGCTAACCAACCGTCTTTCCATCGGTTTTCTGTAAGAGCCCAACCCGGCTGGAGGGGGCCGGGGGGCGCCGAAAAGGGTTTCTGGCTGGGGAAAGTTGATTTTCTTTCGAGAGCTGCTTGGTATGGAAAGGATCTGCAGGGAATCGCGCGTGGTGCCCCCCGGGGAGTGGCTGTAGGGGGGCTGCGACGCGCCCCCCCGGGTATGCCCCAATGTTTGTGATGATTAAAACCTTTCTGTTAATAAATGAAAATTTTCTCCCTGGCTATCATTAATAATATTAATATCATTTAAATGTCTTTGCTACTGATGTACGTTCAGTTGTATGTCTGTTAGGCCTAATGGATTCCAACCAAAAAAAACCAAGATTTGGCATATCGCTGAAAAAGGGGTCTTTTATTCGCTTTTTTCATCGAAAAAAAAAAAAAAGTTAAATGGCAAGTTAGAATGAAAGATATATAGATACATGTCAACATTTAGGTCCCCTAAAACTAAGGTTGATCGGAAATACGAATTACCATTTTATCCAGTGCAATATACATGAAGAATTATGAAGCCCAAAAAAAAAAAAAAAAAAAAAACTTTTGCAGCGTGTGTGATAAAAAACTTTGTTGCAGCCCCTATGTGGGAAATGGCATAAAAGGCACTCCCCCGGCGCCACAATCCCGAGGGCCGGGAAGGGGCCTATCCAGACGAGCGGGCGTGCCCCGGGGGGGCAGCGCGGTCGGGGGACAAATTCCCCCGGGCTGCCCGTAAATGTTGTCCCAGGGCAATTCAATGAATGGGGGGGGTTTTTGCCGACGATGCCAGTAGGTTGTAGATGGGGTACGATACACCTGGTACCCAGTACTACTCCCGAAGAAAGTATTGTGTAGCATAATTGTTACTGTGTGAAAAGTTCCTGATTTGAACCCGGGGTTAAAAACGTGTGTAAGGGGTGGGAGAAAGTTTTTTGGATTTTTTTAAACTGGTCGGAGCGTCGTGTCTTGCCCGGCCACGGGCCTGGCAGGGCAGAGGCGGTAGGGGTTACGAAAATTTTTTTTCGAAATTTCTACCCAGATAAATACAGTACCGTAATCCTTTCCGTCCCTGAAAGTGGTGTCCCGTTTGTACTTAATTTTCCGTCCCCGAAATTTCGAACATTTTTTCCCAAAAAAATTTTGATTTTCGAAGGGGAAAATCAAAAATTGACAAAATTACTGTCTTTTTCATTGTGATTAATTAACATATTTTTACAGGTACTTGGGGGACGCCGGGGGCCCAATGAAAAGTGAAATATAGATTTTTAAATTTTGGGAAGGTGTTTTCTTAGTAAAATTAATTTTAAAGGGTGGTTTGTCCCTTCAACTTTTTGGTTGGCACTTATTGCTATGCAAAAATGGACTTTATATATATATAGGCAAAACAAGCTAACCCCGCAAAGAAGGGCTTCTTTTTGCACCTATCATCAATTCTTGTTTCGTCTTTTTCAGATGGCTTCTCCTTGAAAAACCAAGTGGGTCGAAGCCCGCAACTAGACAGACCCGGGATAAAAGTTGGCCCCCTTTTGTTGGCGGGGACGAGGGGTTTTTTGGGAGTGAGCTCCTAGTATCGGGGCGGATAAAGAGGGGGATCCTTCTCCAAAAACTCAGGGCATCCGGGAGGGTGTTGAAAGGGGGGTACCATGAGAGACTTTGCAAAGGGGGACTGCCCCCATGGTGCTTGCCCGGGGAAAAAGAAATCAAACGCCCCGTTTGCACCTCAGTGGTGTTATTGACCGGTCCGTGCCAAAAGGGGATAGAAATTTTTTGGAAAAAGGTTTAGTGAAGGGGTAAGAGAAAGCAACTAAAGAGTAAAGGAAATTTCGTGGAAAAGAATATGGACAGTCTTTTTTGAAAAAACGGCCTGCCCTCACACGATCTTCCTCCAAGGACCGGGAAATCCCATGCCCCAACCCCCAGCTGGGGGCCACGCGAGAGCACATCAGTGGATCCCCCCTGGCCAGAAAAAGCCCCTACTTTAGCCCTGGAAGTGGCTTACTCCCAAAGGGGATAAAAGTTGGGGAGAAGGAGTGCAATGATAAGACAGGGGTAGAAAAGAATGAGACGCTAGACAAGTGAAAGCAGAAAAGAAAAGCATTTTGGAAGGGGGGCAAAGCTGAAGAACAGAAGCAGAAAAGGATGAAAAGGTCAGACGTCTTGAGCTGCGGGAGCAGTTTTTTTTTTTCCCGGGGCCCAGCTGAAATCACCAGGTTTTGAGGATGGGAGGAGGAGCTTCACCCTGCCCTTCAGGGAAAAAGGGGCCAAACAACAAAAGGCTCCCAAACTGTTAGACCGACTGCTCAGGGAGAGGTGGGTCCCTGGCACCCCTTTTTTTGTGATGCAGTAATTGGACGGCCAGCTGCAAGAAAAAAAAAAACACAATGCCAGCCCGGGAAACCCGGGCGTTGGCAAGCACCCGGTTTGGGGACGTTCCGCCCACTGCTGCGCCCCTTGACTTCTGGATTCCCCCGGGCCCCCTATCGCTGAGGGCCCACCTCTCTCCAGACATGTGTCCCTGGTCTGCATCCTAACAAGCTGGGGGGCCGGCGGATCCCCATGGCATCGGCCGGGGACTTGCCCAGAGAAGCCCCAGGGTCCCAAAAATAGTTGGATTGGGTTCGAGGGAGGAAGGACAAGCCCGGGCGATGGTGCCCGACGTTTGGGGAAACTGCCCCCAAAGGTTATAGGGGGGAGTATGTGTCGTGACGAGGACCATCTGGAAGTACCTTTGGCATTTGTACCAAGGCCCCGGTCCACCTGAGAAGCATTAAAGGTGGCCGCTCTCAATTCTGCGGGGACATACGACTCCACGATACTGATCGACTGCAAGGAAACTCCCCTGGGCCAACAGGGATGGAAGGGGGTACCCCACGCCCTTTTGGGAGAAGATCGGGGACGCAAGCTCTTCTGAGTATATGGTTTGCCAAAAACGAGTTCCCGCACCACCTTACAACCCGCATCGACGGGCCTACCTCATCTGAACTGGTTCACGGGGTCCAGTGTGCAGTCTCTGTCCAGCGTGAATGAGATGAAATACAACGCAAGTTTTTAGAGGGGGCCCGGCGGTGGGAAAAAACTCACGGGGGATACCGGAGTATTCCCGGTCAAAGTCCAGACCAGCAGGTCTCCCACCAGCTGGTCCCGCTGTGAAAGCGGGGGGGTTCTCCCGTCCCAGGCAGGGATCAAGTGTGGCAAGGGTCCCACCCCGATGGCTCACCTAGCCCATCGCTAGTGTACATGTGGACCAGAAAGCATGGACGACTGGCAAAGAACGAAAAACCCGGGAAAATTTGTCAAAATACTGCCGGGGTTTTTCAAACTTACTACGACATCAAAGGGTTTACCACAGACTAGAGGGGCGGGCCCCCAAACACACCTCACGCAGCTCAGAGTGATGGAAAACGCAGCCCAAGAAGGTCCAAAAAAGCTGGACCCTCTACGTTTCGGACGGGCATGGGTTTTCACACTCGAAGTGTTCCTCCTTCCTGTGGCGATTTAGAGTGAAGACGACCGCAGGGTTTGCCGGACCCAGATTTTGAAACTGAGGGCTGGGAGGAGTATGGGGGGCACCAGTTTTTAAACCCTTGCATCATACCCAAGCTGAACTTGTCAGCCACCAGCTTGCAGACACTGATCAGCTGGCAGCCGGCCCGGTGCACAGCCCATTCACCTGTTCCTGCCGGGGATCAATCCCGGAGATCCCCGGTCAAGCCGTACGAGGTTCCGGATTCTCTCTCCCCTCAAGCACGAAAAAGTCGTGAACAGGGGGCAGGGCTGCGGCAGCAGTGGTGGGGCAGCAGGCAGAGACGGGTCACCGGGGGTCGGGCCCACCCCCGGAGACCATCCCTGCTTCAGGGCAAGAAGGGTGATGGACACGTTTTTAGGCCCAAGTAAAGGGTGGCACTGTGATGTAGTGTGATGAACAAAATGATCAGAAAGAGCTTTTCCACGTGTCATTTGGAAAATCAAGTGGGGTTTCAGATGCAATAAACAGGACAAAGGGGCATGTCTCATTTAAGCATTTTTCGATTTGGGGGCAATTAAAAGACGATTTTTTACAAGAATTTCTCAAAAAGCAAAATGGGAAAAAAATTAAAATTGCTTAAATCCATTTTACATAGGGGAAATTGCATGCCAAAGTGAGAAAGAAAAATTTTTTTTATACGGGTACCCTAATAGGGACGCCGTAGGTCCAAAGAAAAAAATGAAATATAGATTTTTCGAATTTGGCAGGGTGTTTTCTTAGTAAAATTGAAATTTTTAAAGGGGTTTTTCCCCTCAAAATTTTTTGGTTTGAGCACTTCTTGTATGCATAAATGGCTTTTTTTATTGCAAAAAAAAAGCTTTAAAAATTTCGATTTTGCATAGTCAAAATTTTCTCAAATGCAAAAAAAGGGAATAGATAAAATCGTCTAGAATTCCATTTTCAAGGAAATTTGGGATGCCCAAAATTTTAGAAAAAAAAATTTTTTATTATCGGGGGTACCTGCCAGGTACCAAAAAAAGTTGGATTGGGTTACGAGGGAGGAAGGACAAACCAGGCGATGGTGCCCGCAGCTATGGGAAACTGCCCCAAGGTTGATCAGGGAGGACATGTGTCAGTGACAGAGGAGTCTGGAAAATTTCCTATGGCACTTTTTACCAGAGGACCCCGGTGCCACCTGAGAAACCCGCATTTAAAGGGGGCTCAGGGTCTCTATATCTGTGGTGCATACGACTCCACGACTCACTGAGTATTTTCAAGGTGATCAACTAGGGCCAAAAACGGGGGGGGAAGGGTGGTACTCACGCCCTTTGGAGAAGATGTGGGACCAAAAACCTCTGGAGTATATGCGGTTCCCCAAAAAAGAGTTTTCCCCTGGCCACCCTTTTTCCCGCATGACGGGCCTACTTCATCTACATGGCTTACGGGTCCAGTGTGCAGTCTGCTGTCCAGCGTGAATGAGATGCAGTCAACGCAGAGTTCAGGGGGGGCCAGGCGGTGAAAAATCTCACGGGGATACCGGATATATCCTGGTTAAAAATGTCCCCCCGACCCCGCATCTCCACCACTGGCCAGGCTGTGAAGCGGGGCTTTTCCGTCCCAGCTGCAGGAGCAGTGTGGCAAGGTGTCCCACTCCAGATGGCTCACCCCAGCCCGTCGCTCGTGACATGTGGACCGAAAGCATGGACTACTGGCAAAGAATGAAACCCGGAAATCCCAGTCAAGTAATGTTGCAGGTGTACTTCAAACTTACTACGGGCATCAAAGGGTTTACCCCAGAAGAGGACGGCCCCAAGCACATTTTCCACGCAGCTCAGAGTGGGTGAGGTCGCAGCCAAAAGGCCCAAAAAGCGTGCCTTTTCGTGCGGACAGGGCATGGTCGCCACTCAAAAGTGTTCCTCCTCTCGTGATGGGGAGTCAGAGTGAGGACGACCGCAGGTTGCCCTGACCCAGATTTTTTTAAATGAGGGCTGGCGAGGAGAGGGGACACCTTTAAAAACCTCGCTCATACCCAAGCTGAAATTGTCAGCCCCTACTTTCAGACCTGATCAGCTGGCAGCTGGCCGGGGCCGAGCCGGGATTCACCTTTCACTGCGGGGGGTCAGATCAAGGAATCTTGGGCAAGCCCTACGAGGGTTCCCGGGGTTCTCTATCCACATCAGGCACCGAAAGAGTCGTGAACGGTGACAGGGCTGCGGCAGCAGGGGGGGGGCAGCAGACCAGAGACGGGTTCATCCGGGGTCGGGCCCCCACCGGGGGGAAAACCCCCCCTGCTTGGGCTAAAAAGGGCATGATGGGCACGTTTTTAGCCAACGTAGAGGCTGTGACACTGTATGTATGCTGATGAAACCCCAAAGATCAGAAAGAGCTTACCACGTAGTCATTTGGGAATCTATTGGTGCTGATGCAATAAACAGGACCAACCGGACACGGTACTCATTTAAGCATTATTCGATAAGGGGCAATTATAAATGGGATTTTTATAGTAAGAATTGCTCAAAAGCAAAAAAGGAATAAGATAAAATGTCTTGAATTCCATTTTCATAGGGGAAATTTCATGCCTAAAATTTAAAAAAAAAATTTTTTTTGGGTTTTACGGCGTACCCTACTGAGCAGGACAGGGAAAAAGACAGGTGGACGGACAGGTGCAAGGAGTCGGGCCCGCTAGTGGGCGCGGCAGGTGTAAAACACGGCCACCGGATTACAACAAGCCCATATGCACTCTAACCTTGCCCCTCATTTGTGGATAAACATTTTACAAGCCAATATGCACTCCAGACCTTGCCCCATTGTGGAGTAAACATTTACAAAAACCAAAAATGCACTTAGACCTTGCCCATTAGGAGTAAACATTTACAAGCCCATATGGGCAGATTCACCAATTTTTTAGTACCCCAAAAAATGAATTGGGTTAAAATAGGTGTCCCAAATCGTTCGCTCGTTGGCCCTAAGCAGTTTTTCGGTATAAACGTAAAAAAAATACATGAAAAATAATTTATTTTTTTCTCAGATAGTGAAAAAGTTCCTGCTAAATGAGTTAGGAGACGAAAATAACTTCTGTGCCAAATTTCTTCCTTTGCGCCTATAGCCTTCTTGCCCCCATTCGTGGAGTAAACATTTTACAAGCCTATATGACAGATCCACCAATCTATTTAGTACCAAAGAATGAATTCGGCTGAAATAGGTGTCCAAGCGGGCGAAGCGAGCTTGGACAATAAAATATTTATGAATATATACTCAGGTGTTGAACGCAATAATTTCAGTGGTGACTGGTAAGGGATAACGTGCAATATACGTTTGTATGTCAGTCCTGTGACTTTTTTTTCCTCCTACATTTCTTCGCTAATGTTTAGACTATGTAATAAGCAACTTTCGAGCTTAATACTAACGTGTGCTTTGGTGATTTACACATTTCTACTACTAGGTATTTATAGTTGTCTATAAATAAAGAAGTTACCCCAAACGATGAGCTGGTGCTCCAAAAAATACATTCCGTTGTGCCTTTCTCAGCAACATTATTGTGTGTAGTGTGCCATTACTGTATGCTAGCACAAACAAACTATATGATAATGTTCCTGCATCTCTGTCCCACAGGCAGTTCAGTCTTGTTGATCACACTGAATATTTGTGGGTGGAGATTTATTCCAATTAATAAACTGTTGTTGCCTAGACTGGAGACCTTCAGAGCTCATATCACATTGTTTGTCCACACAACATTTTCAAACTTCATTAAGAAATTACACAAACATTACAGCAGTTTTTAACAGAATTCTCTTGTTATGTGATGAAAAGAATGAAAAATTCTGCATGGCAAATATACAGCAGCCGCCACATAGCTTGGCCTATGCTGATGTGCAGGTTGTGATTGTAGGTGTTACCCAGAATGAGTGTTGTCTGACTTGTCTCTCATTCCTGAGTAGATAGAAAGAGCTCTGGAGGGCCCCCCTAGCAACACTGTTACTGAGAGTGTACATGTGAGAGTTGGTTGACCTGCGGTATTGGGCAATGATAACATGAATGCTGTTGGGTCAAGTTATGCAATATGATTGTTAGAAACAACTTGTGCTAAGTATGTATTCTGTACTTTTTATATTTTCACAAACAGTCACTGAAACATTGCAAGCTCTTCTTGCCAGCCATGGTGCTTGGAGTGACTGTTGACTGACCCACCAGAAGCTGCGTGGCAGGATGGCTGCCATTATTGCGACACATACCATTCATGATCAACAAACATAGAACAAAAACATTGTAGAAATATTGCGACTACCACATCGGTATACGATTTCATCTAAATGTTATGCATTACTACAGAATATTATATCATATAAAATTTGGTATGTTTATAATGATTGCAAGTTGTTTTGTGATATTTGTGCAGCATGTGTCCATTTATTATTGCATAGATTTTGTGCAGAAATACACTTTAAAACTACCCTGTATATGGAGTGACATTATTTAACCTTTGCCGTAGCTTATAAGTGAGAATGTTTGATTGCGTTCCCCGCCAGTGTTGGGAAGGCAGATCATGAGGAAATGACAACCATCAAGGGTTGCGCACCTGCCGCTGTTTTATCTTCAATGGTGTCAGTCAGTCAACGTTCACCGCGGGGACAGCCAGTGACGCAGCTAGATCTATCAATGGGGGGGAACCGGGGCCACATTCAGAGACGCTAACGTACATGCTTAACAACTTAGCAACTGTCATCAGCTGTTTTGGTATTCTGCGAGGAGATTGATGACGTACTTAAAGACGTTAAGTTGTTAAACCACGCGCGACTCCCCATGCAGGTTCCTTTCACATACCAAGCAGCTCTCGACAAGAAACATCAACTTGCCCCAGCCACGAGCCTTGTGGGCGCCCCTTGGCCTTCTCCACGCCGGATTGTCTCTTACAGATACAACCCGATGGGAAGGATCGGTTTCAGGGTAGCGTGACACGTGCCCATATAGCCGAATTTGACGCTGACGGACTATGCAGGTAATAGGCCTCGATTCAGTGTCACGGTGCAATCGCTGATTTGACACGTAATCATCCCAGCGATACCCCGTGATTCTGCGAAGACACTTCTTACCAAAGGCATCGATTCGTCTCTTCAAGTCGCTATTTAGTGTCCATGTCTCACAACCATAGAGTAAGACAGGGGTCACAAGCGACTCGAAGATCCGGATCTTTGTCCTCCTGCACAGGTACCGACAACGCCAAATACTCCTGCTGAGGGAGTCCATAACACCGTGGGCTATGCCAATCCGCCGTAAGACTTCTTGACGTGACCCGCCGTCATTATGGACCGCGTACCAAGGTATGTGAAACTTTCCAAGATCTCAATGTCCTCGCCGCACGCATGAACAGACTGTACTGCTTCATCTAGTAAGCCTCCAAACACCTGGACCTTGGTTTTAAGCCAGGAGACCTCAGGTCCAAAGACTTGCCTCCTCGTGCAGCGCCTCGAGAGCCATCACCAGGCCCTGCAGCGAGTCAGCAAAGTTTACTGCATCATCGGCAAAAACAAGATCAGTGATCTTGGTGTTGCCGAGGGATGCTCCATAATCACTTTGATCTACAACTTTGCCCAATACCCAGTCCATACAAGTGTTGAAAAGTGATGGGGAAAGGACGCACCCTTGCCTTACTCATGTATTAACAGGAAAGAAGCTGGATACACCTCCCCAACACTTCACAGCACTCTCAGTCCCAGAATACAGACCAGTCATCAAACCAATAGTCCTTGCAGGAATCTCGCGAAGTCGCAGAAGATCTTAGAGTGACTCACGATGCACTGAGTCAAACTCCTTCTTGAGATCAACATAGGCTGCAAGCATCCCCTGTCGAAACTCACGTCGGCGTTCCACCAGAACACGAAGCGCTAGGATACGCAATAGATGCCAATACGTAGATGGCAATGGCGGGTGACAAATAAATTGCGGTGGATGGAGTTTCTGAGAGAAAGAGAGAGAGAGAGAAAAAAAAAAGAGAGAGAGAGAGGAAGAGAGAGAGAGAGAGAGAGAGAGAGAGAGAGAGAGAGAGAGAGAGAGAGAGAGAGAGAGAGAGAGAGAGAGAGAGAGAGAGAGAGAGAGAAGAGAGAGAGAGAGAGTCGAAGAGAGAGAGAGAGAGCGAGAGAGAGGAGAGTACATTTAATTTAAGGTTGAGAACATCCTTACATTCATATTTTGACAGGTAAAAGTGCGTAAGAACTACTCCAAGTTTATCTGAATGACACAACAGCACCATATAGTACACTTACTGTACTTCAATATGTAAAGGTTCCAGTGTGTGGTCAGGCCGTTTTAAAACCCACACTGCCTCTACAAAGTCTGCAGTATCTGAAAAATTCTAAGTCCAAAGGCAAGCGCTCATAGAGGGGATAAAGTCATCATCAATTTTCACTTATCAAACTCAAGAAGAAACTCGCCACCGGTGTGTGTGTTCATGTATACATCGGTGAAGAAGATTATTAAGGCCTGTTCATATTAAGGATAATACAAGACGAGTGTATTATCCTTGTTTCACATCAACAAAAAACTATGTAGCTTTCCTTCTATATTTCAACTTGGAAAAAATAATGATATATGATTAAATAAATGACAACCGCAGCAAAAGAGAATTGTCGTTGTGTATTGATTGACAGATATAACATTTATATCCGCTAATTATACAGAAGGCGCCAAACAAAACATAAAGTCCTTTATCTGCATGCTGGGAATCACTGGACGCAGCAGGGAGTGTCAGTATTGTGCCGTGATCAGTGGAATCCACTCATTAAGGGTTTAGAGTAGAGCGCGTCTACCTTTTTCACTTTGTTCTTATAGTTGGCATCTGTAGGATCCCACAACACGGGATGTGATTGATAAGAGGTCAATCTGCATGAATGTCTGCTCCTTCGTCCACTCCATTCTCTACCAAGTCAGCGGTTCTTAATCTGGGGGGCGCGTCCCCTTATGGGCGCATGGGTTATTACTTAGGGGGGCGTGAGACAAGAAAGGAAAAGGAAGAACTGCTAAGTATTTAACTTGCAGCTCGGCCTTCCCTATAACATGAAGCTCGCTCGTGAGGGTGAGCTTAGAAAGTCGGTACAGAGAAGCAAGTGTGGGCGTAAAACTCTGCGGTAACGCTTTGCCACGCTTCACTACTATGTAGAGTTGTAGACTTTTATGCAATATTATTTGTTGTTATTATTATTACTATTATTATTGTTATTAGTAATGATAATAACAATAATAATAGTAATAATAACAATAATAATAATAATAATATTAATATTAATTTATTAATACTATTATTTTTATTATTATTATTATTATTATTACTGTTATTATTGTTATTATTATTAAGGTATTATTTTACACTAGGACCAGAACTCCCCACACAATTTGGAGTATGATTTATGTTTCCTTGTTGGATTATAGGAAACTTTCTCTCTATAAGCTTCTGTCACAAATCATTACTTTTGGAGATATAATGTTGTTTATAGGGAGGAGAGAGACAAGTGTATATGTACGCCTCACTCTTCTTCCTCTTGTGACCTGCATCGCCTCGATTTTTCCCTTGCCGCGGACCCTTTTTATTGCAAATTTGGCTTTATTTAGGAGGTTAAAACGTGGGGTTAGGTTTGGTTAATTAGTCTAAAGGTGGGGCTAGGTTAGTTAATTTTCATATCTCTTATACACTCTCCTTCTTATTAAAAGCATCTTATATCTCCGAAAGTAGCGATTTGCGACGGAAGCTCATAGAATGTTTCTTAGAATCCAATAAGGTAAACAGAAACCATACTCCCAATTGTGTAGGGAATTTTGGTCCTAGTATAAAAATTTACCATTACGTATTACTATTACCATTGTTTCTATTATTATCATCATTATCATTATCGTTATCAACATTATTATTGTCACGGGGGCCTTTATAAACGTGATCTAATTAAATATGCTGGGTATAGCCAAGGTGTTAATGAATAATTATGTGCACTGTTAGTGTTGAAAACGCGCATTTTTATTTTTATTTCAGATCAGGAATACTTTGAAAATATCTTGGTTGAAGAAATTAAAGGAAAAAATCTAGAGTCGTTTCCCGCCCTTGTTAGTGGCATTTTTTCATCCAGACCTTCACAGATCCCCTCAGAGACCTCTAAAATGTAATTATAAAGTGGGGGAGAGATGCCCCCTTCACCCCCTCCCCCCTAAACGACCCCCCTGGACCCCTCAAAAATATAAAATGATTAATATTACTAATCTAACCTCACTATAACCTAACCTAACCTCACTAATAACCTCCTAGTGAGACCCCCAAAAATAATTACTAACCTAACCTAACCTCGTAAAATTATAGTTCTTTCCCGCCCTTAGGTCTCGCAGGGAGGTTATTGGTAAGGTTAGGTATGGTTCATCATTCTCAAGCGTCTATTTATTGCAACATCCATTTCGCGTCGCTCCTTAAAGTGAATAATTTTCCGGCACAGCAGTTTTCGCGGCTGTAAAGTGACTTTTGGTGTGTCACTTTTAGGGTGAGTAGAAACAGGTAACTCTGCTTTGATAGTCGTTTATTAACTTGGGTAAAAAGGGGTAACAGGTAAGGTGACTCGCCGACTGGTGAGTTGCTCCTGCCGTGGTTGGATGTGACTTGGTGACTTGGAAGACTTGTGAGTTGCTGGTACGAAGGTCTGTGTTCAAGTGACGCTCCTCTACAGAAACCTCTTTTTAAAGGGTCACGATACTCAAGACCTGACGCCTACTGACCTGAACACCTGACCACCTGACGACCTGAACATTTGGCGAGGCAGAGGTCGAGTTTAAAGGATTAGCGTATTGCCTAGGGATTGGATTAGCGTATTGCCTAGGGAGTGGATTAGCCAGGTGTTCCAGGACCCAACATCAAGTATACAGAACACAGAGCACAGAACACACAACACGGTTGAACACATAGTTGAACACCAATAATAATACTAATACTAATACTACATATGCTCTGTGACGCTACCCGAGGTGTCCTCATCTCGTCAAAAGGAATAATCATGAAACTGAACAAAGGAGATGGGACACAATAGAAATGGACACAAAACATACCTATCTATATATATTAGAATAGAAAATAGGAGAAGGACACAGGAAAAGGATACATACTCGTAAAATATAATGTGGAAAACATAAATCGTGGAAGGTACCGGCATGGTACAAAACATAGACATAAGAGTACGAAAAAAAAATTGAGACATACAATCCTATGTACAAAATTACATCATAAGGTACATGGAAAAGAGAGAAACAGAAGGAGTTACTTCTCACTACTACGGAGGAAATAACGGTGGCTAGGGGATTGGGGTGCTGGTGAAGGAGTAGTAGAAGTAGTGGTTGAGGCTGTGATTGAGGGAGGTGAGATTCAGCAGGAACGGGGTTAGGGTCCTCACAGTTAAGGCCTTTGGAAACTTTCTTAAGAGAATCAAGGTGGGCAACTTTCCTAGTGCCGTCAGTTAAGTGAAGCAACTGAACCTTATTCCCATGTTCCTGAGCTATGACCGGAAGGGGCCGTCAAAACTTAGGGTCTAATTTGGAGTGTTGATTGCAACAAGGGAATACACAATGTCACCTACGTCAAGTGTAAATGTGGAAGCTGACTTATTGTGTTATAGGAGCATATCAGCTTTAGAGAGAGCAAGTGATGTTGGATACGTTGGTGTATTGTTGGAACGTGTGAACCTTAGTCTTGACAAAGTCATCATAATTGTATATAGGCTTAGAAGGTTTGGACAAAAGATCATAAGGAAAATATTTGTCCTGAGCAAACAGAATGTAATGTGGTGTCTCAGAGACAGACTTGTTGATGGTGGAATTGAGGAGAAAGCCATCACCTGAGGAGCATAGGTGTCCCAAAGGGTGTCAGTGTCAGGAATAATGGAGCGTAAAGTGTTGAGGATTTTACGGTTTGCAACGTTCTACCAAACCGTTAGCACTGGGCGGTAAGCAAGAACATTACACTTCTGATATTGAACTGTTGGCACAAGGAATCAAGAACTTGATTAACAAACTCAGTGCCGTTATCAGACAACATAACCTTGGGAGTAGTGAAAGGACAAATGACATGATCAAGAAATGCACGTGCCACTGTTTGTGCCGATTTGTTAGGCAGTGGAGCAATAATGGAAAAACGTGAAAAATGATCAACAGCAACCATTGAATGAAATATTGATTTCCACGTTCAGTAAGAGGGAGTTTCAACAAATCAATGCCAAGAACTTCCCATGGTGCTGAAGGCACAGGATAACTGAGAATGGGAACATGAGCATGTATATCACCTTTAGTTCTTGCACACCTATGACATACTTCAATGTAGTCATTGATATCCTTTCTCATGGTGAGCCAAAAGAATTTAAGTCTAGCTTGTGAAAGTGATTTTTCCTTGCCAGGATGTGAAGCATTTGGTGTGTCATGAATTAGTTTAAGGACAGACTGGACATGAGTTGGAGGAATGACAAGTTGGTGGATGAGACGAGGCGGTTCATGCTTGCCTGTAAGTGTGGTTGCTTTGTACAGCAACTGTTCCTGAAGGAGGTAATGTGAAAGAGAAGGAACCTTAGGAATGTCAGAGTCATCACCTGATTCAAGGTAATAGATGACTTTTGACCATGTGGGGTCATTGCGTTGAGCAGTGAGTGAGCAGATCATCGTGAGAAAGCGTGTCAAATGTGGATGTTTGCGTGGTGACAGGACATGTAAGTGCACAGTTGCGAGAAAGAGCATCAGCTGCAACGTTAGCTTTGCCTTGAATGTACGCAAACTCAGGCATGAAATCTTGAATTGTAAGTAACCATCGAGCCATGCGTCCTGACTGGTCCTTGGCCTTGAAGAGGTGAAGTAAGGGTTTATGATCCGTAAGGACCTTGATAGGATAGCCATGAATGAGGTAACGAAACTTCTTTAAGGACCAAATGACTGCAAGGGCTTCGATCTCTGTCACTGCGTAGTTCTTCTCTGCCTTGTTAAGTAGACGAGAGGCATACGCGATGGGGCGTTGCTTACCATCTTGGTCTTGCATGAGTACTGCACCGAGACCAGTGTAGCTAGCGTCAGTGTTGAGAATGAAAGGTTTAGTGTAGTCAGGGTACGCAAGAACAGGCGCAGAAGTGAAAGCGTGCTTAAGAGCAGCAAAAGCGTTTTCCTGACTGTCAGACCATTGGAAGGGCACATCTTTCTTGAAGAGTGAAGTGAGTGGAGAAGCCATGGCGGCAAATCCTTTGATAAATCTGCGGTAATAGGAGCTAAGTCCTATGAAACTACGGACTTGATCTACATTGACTGGAGTAGGATAATTAGTTACAGCGCTGACTTTGTCATTTAACGTTTGAATACCGTCAGCGTTAATAAGATGGCCAAGAAAGGTAGTTTCTTTGCGTAGGAACGCGCATTTGGAGAGTTTAAGTTTCAAGCCTGCGTCCTGAAGACGAGTGAAAACTTTTCTCTCTGAGTTTCTGGAGATGTTCTGGGACTGATTTAGAGAAAACGATCAAGTCGTCATGGTATGAAAAAAGTGTATTACCCATTAAACCAGTGAATATGGAATTGATCAAGCGTTGGAACGTCGCGGGTGATCCAGAAAGACCCATAGGCATACGACAGTACTGGTAATGTCCTGAGGGTGTAAGAAAAAGCAGTGTATTCACGGCTTTCTGCGTCAAGTTCGACTGCCAGAAGCCGGAGCACAAATCCAAGGTGGAAAAAACAGTGTTATGATCACCTAAATTCTGCAAAATATCCTCGAGGACTGGCATGGGATACCGAGAAGGAACAGTCAGTTTGTTAAGAGCTCTGAAATCGACTACAGGACGCCATTCGCCTGAGCTCTTTGGAACCAGGAACATTGGGCTATTGAATGGACTGCTCGAGTCTTCAATGATTCCATCAGTTAGCATTTCGGAGACCATGCGATCGACAATGGCATTCTTACTGTGGGCCATGCGATACGCTGGTATGTAGGCAGGTTGGGCGTCTTTCATAAGCTTAATCTTATGAGTGACGATGTTGGTTTTACCTAGTGTCTCACCGGGGAGAGATACAATACTCCTGAAGTCGGTCAAGAGTTGAATAAGCTCATCCTGTGAATCTGGATGGTCTGTGGTTTGCACATGAGCTTGAAGGTCAGACAAATTTGAAGGCGCCTGAACTGAAATGGAGTTAACTGAACTCGTGGACTCTTGTGGACATTCGTCGACACGAACGTCAGCTGGGTAGACGTAAAATGTACAAAGACGTGTACCACAAGTGAGAGTGACTGGAGCTGTGGTGACGTTAACCACATAAAGGTTTGATCTGCCATGATTTTTGAGTCTGCACAGCGCTGCAGGAACAGCTAGAGCAGAATGAGTGACCGTCTCAGGGAGAGACATAGCATCGACGTTCGAAACGCCTTTTACCCGAACGTCTACCAGGGTGCAGGTGTGTGGTAGAAGCTCAACGTTGGACGAGATCACAGCGTGACAGTGCTGAGCTTGGTCTTCTAAGACCTTGTAAAGTGAGACTTCTGGGAGTGGAGTGGTGTTATTAGACGTAGAAGCGTCTGTGGCTACATACGCGACGAAGGTCTTACGTTTTCGTTTTGAGCGAGAAAGGTGACCAGCGGAACGACGACATGGTCTGGATGGTGAATGTTGGTTAGGCATTGCAAGTGGAGAACTAGGAATGGAGAACACTGTGATCAGAGATTTGTCAGTAGGAGTGCATGTGAATCAAGAGCTTGTGAAGACACGGGAGAGTCGCATGCAGTGGAGGAGACAAGTCAGTGTGAACAGAGTCAGGAAAAGCTCTAGATTGTTTCAAGACCTCTGGAATGAAAACGTTCACGCCAATAGATTCCATGTAAGCGTGGGTATAGGTCTATCTGTTGTTGGGTTAGAGCAGGACGGCCAATGAGAGCGTCAGCTGGAATGGTTATACCGTCTGCTATATAGTAAGTCAGGCTGACAGGTGGCAAGTCAGGACATAGGTATGTGTTAAACATAACTTTACCTAGAGTAGTGAGTGCGGTTCCATCGATTCCACAAAGTTGCAGGTCAGAAGGTTCTAAAATGATTAATTTACGATGACGCACAGATCTGATGTTATCAAAGCACTCTTAGTCATGATATTTACTGAAGAACCTGTATCAATAAACAAGGTGGAGTAGTGTGATTGACTTCAGCTTGTAAAATCATTGGGTCCTCCCAAAGTGTATTAGAAAATGGTATACAAAGGAATGAAGGTTCATCTGTGTGATCTGGTTCGTGTTGCTTGGAGGAGTGCACGTCACGTGGTAGTCATTGAGGGTTATACTGTTGTAATGGCGAGGAGATTGTGGTCCTTCACGACCGTCAGAGGTGTTGTGTTGCTGTGAATATCGAGGGAGCGTTTGTTTCCTATGCGACATTCAGAAGTGTCGTGACCACATTGACCATGGTGATCACAAAAGCGTGGGACCATACTGCTGGTTGGAAATGACGTTGTCGTGTGAAGCAACGCTCGATCGTGTGTCCCTTGTTTTGCAGTAATAGCAGTAAGAGGCAGGTGAGTGATTAGCACGGGACTGTCGTGAATGTGAAGATGAGCATTGTCTTTGGCGATTTTTGAGGGTGAACGAGTGTTTGAGTTGAAAGGAGGACGAGAAGTGCTTCGTGGTGGTGTGTTGGTGTTGGTGTTGTGTAGATACAGCAGCAGACATAGAAGAATGTGCATTGTTTGAAAACACTAGTGACGAAGAGTCCTCAAAATTGGAAGTAAATGCAGTAAGGTGTCTGTTGGAGCAAAGTGAAAGTGTGTATCAGACGCCTGTTTAGCTGTGGAAGGGTGTATGAGGAAACATATAAGTGTAGTATCCAAAAAGGTTAGCGACAGCTTGTAGACTCATTTTCCCATCTTCGTCAACCCATCCGAAAATTCTAGCTGTCTTATTAAGTCTAACTTGACGTTAGAAGATTGTTGTAAGGCCGACATAACTGGAATAGGGTTGTTCTTGCCTTTGTGAGTGTCTGCAAGTCTAAGAGGTGGAGCAAGGATACCGGATTTCTGACTGCCACTGAAATATTTATTGAATGTGGTCTTAAATTCGTCATATGTCTTAATGTGAGAAATAAATCACTCTGCAGGTATTGTCCTGCAAGGCAGTTAGACAAGTCACAGCGGGACTTTAGTTGAGCAATTTTGATTGCATCGTCAGTGATGTTACGACGCGCGATCTCATCGTCAACATCTTTGAGTAATATGTGTACAGGAATATTGTTGCCTGTGAATTTGGGAAGGGGAGGAACCTCGTGTACCAGAGTGACTGAAGTTGGCGCTGGTGGTGGCATGATGACAGGTAAATTTGTGAAGAAGAAAGGAATAAAAATATCCGAGTACACAACAGTTATGGCAAATAATGATAATGATAATAATAATGTAATATCCTAGATAAGAGTACGTAGATATGGAAAACACGCGAGAGAACGTGAATAAAAGTGAAATAACACAGTGTACGTTGGAAAGTGTTAGTGTATCACTTATGGAACAAAAGCATATGTGAGTGTGGAGTGTCAGTGTATCACTTATGTAACAAAAGAAAAAAGAAAAGGACTAAATAAAAGAGCCGTTACGCTCACAATGTACAAATACCGTAACTCAGTGGAAACCCATGAAGTCCAAAGGGCAGGCGTATCAGACACGGACAGACACTGTGAGGCGGACGCTGTAACAGTCACACAGCGTTGCGGGTATGACAGGTCAGGATCCCTAGGGAGGTCGAGTTCTTATCAGCACACAATCATAAATGAGAAAAAAAATTACAAGGTGGAAACACAAAAGAGATGGCACTACCAAAAAATTGAAACCAGAAAATGAATGTAGACACAAGCTATAGGGTATTGAAAGCACATTGAAAAAAAATATAATAATGTTATGGTGTACTTAACGAATGTTTGGAGAGGTGGAACAGGTGGAAGCGCGAAGGGTCACAGGTGGAGGCGGTGGAGAGCTGGGCGTAGCAGGCGGTGGAGGCGGTGGATGTAGACTGTGGATGTGGAAGATACAGCGTGATGAAACAGGAAGCGATGTGTGGAGGGGCGGCGTGGGCGGCAGCTTGGAGCGCGGCCACTGGTGGAGGACGCGGCAGGCGTGGAGCTTCGCGTGGATGTGGTGGATGTGGAAGTGGACGGAGCGTTGGTGGATCTTGGCGCCGGGGATGCCGTGGATGGAGATCTAGTAGAAGCACGGGGAGGGGCGCGAAGGGTGGTCCGGTGTTGAGATGACGTGGGCGGCCAGGCGTTGTCGTGGTACGTTGGAGTGGGAAGGCCTCGGTGGTGGATGTGGTGGAGGAGGCGGCAGCTTGAAGGAAGATCAGGCGACGCAGAGTCACACGTGGAGGAAAGTGGACGAAACGGCGCGGTCTTGTAGTGTGGAGTTGTGGACAATGTGGAGTAGGTGGAAGCGACGTTGAATTACGCGGCGTGGAAGTCCGGGCGGCGTAGGTGGAGGCGATGTGGCGGCGTGGGCGTCAAGAAGTGATTAACCTGTTACCATATCCCATCTGCTATCACCATGTGTAAAGTGACTTTTGGTGTGTCACTTTTAGGGTGAGCAGAAACAGGTAACTCTGCTTTGATAGTCGTTTATTAACTTGGGTAAAAAGGGGTAACAGGTAAGGTGACTCGCCGACTGGTGAGTTGCTCCTGCCGTGGTTGGATGTGACTTGGTGACTTGGAAGACTTGTGAGTTGCTGGTACGAAGGTCTGTGTTCAAGTGACTCTCCTCTACAGAAACCTCTTTTTAAAGGGTCATGATACTCAAGACCTGACGCCTACTGACCTGAACACCTGACCACCTGACGATCTGAACATTTGGCGAGGCTGAGGTCGAGTTTAAAGGATTAGCGTATTGCATAGGGATTGGATTAGCGTATTGCCTAGGGAGTGGATTAGCCAGGTGTTCCAGGACCCAACATCAAGTATACAGAACACAGAACACAGAACACAGAACACGGTTGAATACATAGTTGAACACCAATAATAATACTAATGCTATAACTACACGGCGCCTCCAGGATCTTGGCGTTAAGAGGAAGCTGCGAGTTTTGTGTAAGATTCTTTGTCATCAAGAGTCCGGGACGAAACATAACTCGTCCTTCCATCTTCCTCCAGCGAAATCTTCCATCTTTTTCTTCTATCTAGAAATTCTTTTATCCAGCAAAAAAACAAAAAAACTTACACCCTACTTGTATTTCAATCTCATGCGTGATATTGGTTCTTAAAAAAATATATAAATAACTTTCGTATATTGCCATTTTTTATTATTTATTTTTCATACGTATAATTATACAACAAATTCTCACGTAATAACCTCAACATGAAACGTCATCTCCCTTTTCCTTTGACGTATACAATTACAATTTTCCTCGTAATAGAAAAAGAAAGGAAAAGGCCGACAAGGCGTTCCGGAAATTATTAGACTCCTCCCTTGCCTCGGCGGGCCTGCTGGTCGGTGCAAAGGGGGGGCGGCGCCTCGGGGGGAGCTGATGAAACGTGACGCTAGCCTATGGTAGGGTTAGGCCAGGACAGGGTGCGGCGGACAGGCGGAGCTGAAGATATGGGTGGCGAAGGAGGCGAAAAAATGTGAAAGAATACAACGAAAGTGTTTTAGAGACGGATATTCAGAAAGAGTGACACACGGCCGGACGGAAGGATAGACAGAATTATACTCGTCATGGTCGGTACTTGAGAGGTGTTTTACCCTTTTCTTCAGTTCTTTTCTCTGGCTACTTTACCTGATGCTGGATAGATAACGGTCAAGGGGATCCCTTAGAAAATTAATGTTACCTTGCATCACTGGCTACATATGGCATATCGGCACTTGACAGTGCCGATAGTAAAATTGAGATACAGCAATGTTTTGATCAGTAGAGGATGAAGTATTGTGATAATTATTTTAGTTTGTTTCCCCTTTACTAGTCTGGGCCAAGAAGGAGAAGGAAGTACAGTGAAGGATAAGAAGATACTGCTGACAGGTGCACTGACGAAGAGAGACTGACAACATAAGAAAATAAGAAAATAAAGAAGCTACAAGAGGCCGCGAGACCTACACGAGGTAGTTCCTGTTGATAACGTGATATAAAAAGATGCCGAGTGACCGAAAGCAGACATTCAAGTGGCAGAACTGGCGGACGACTGGCATATGATTGACAAGGACTGAGAGAAAGAAAGAAGGTTGATGGGACGCTAAAGCCTCAGTCACATTTGCCGCGGCGGCCGTGGGGTCTAAAATATCTACGGCCAATAGCAATTATAGGGCCGCCGCATCATTCCCACGGTCACATATTGTAGCAGTCACATATGTTAGGGTAGCCGCACGGCGTATTTTGAATTTGTGGAGACAGAAAACCTGCGGCTGCCGTACGGCCTTTGAAGTGATGACGCACGGTCGCCTTAGGGCGTCCCTGCGGCGGCCGTAGGTTTTTGACAAATACCAAGGCAGACGCAAGGTAGCCGCAAGGGCGGCCGCAGGGGGACCATACGGCGACCGTGCGGCCAGATTGACGCTACCGCTACACACACTGGAGTATATAAGGGGGGGTTTTGCTACATACATGTGGCGCGGATAATCTGAATAGATTGAAGAGCGCCATCAACCACCAATAACAACAACAACATACATCAGGACATTTCACAAGAAATTTCACAACAGACATTTCATTGCAAAGTTTCACAAAGTTTCCCAAGTTTTGCACCATGCCTCCCAAGAAAAGAGTAGCAAAGGAGAAGGGGAAAGATGGGGAGGCCAAGAAGAAGACCAACCGAGTCCCTGATGAGCCACAGGAGCAGCCATCCACGGAGGAACAAGAGGGGGCAGAGACATAGCCAGAGCAGCCAGAGCAGGACCATGAGCCTGATGCAGAGGATGAGGATGAGTCTCTAGCTCTCCAGCGTATTGTGGAGTTCTATGAGGCCCATCCATACTTCTACAATCTGAGACATGAGAAGTACCGCAACACCAAGCTGAAGAAGGCGGAACTGGCGGAGCTGGCTAAGGAGATAAAGGGGAAACTGGTGAGTAGTGAAAGTAATCCTGGTACATAGTTGGCACTATCAGTACTTTGACCATTTTCTCATTGCTGTAGTTCTTAAATTACTGATTTGTATTGTATTTTCATTGTCAATTGTAAAAGTCACATGAAAAGTTCCTGAATTGTGAAAATACTTAATATTCACTTGTATGTGACACCTGAAGTTTCTTAAATTACTGATTTATATTGCATTTTCAATGTCAATTGTCCAAGTCACATGAAAAATTCCTCAATTGTGTAAATACATAATATTCACTTTCCTCTGACACTTTCTAATGTGATTTATTTTTGTTTGCAGTGGAGAAGATCAAGAGAAGGTTCAAGAACCTTCGTAGTGCCTATGGCAAGCTCAAGAACCGGGCCGGATCTGCGGGGAGGTCAGGCCAAGCGTCCTGCAGGTTGACCAGCCGACAGGAGTGGAAGCTGCGGAACTTGGCCTTTCTGGATGAGGTCATTCAGCCGCGGACCCAGGGACAGGAGTTGGGAAGGGTAAGCATTGGCATTGAATTTTTTTGTGTGCAAATGATCCTCTTCTTTGTCTTTATATTGTCAGTCCCTGACAGCACATTTATAGAGAACCGCTATTCTAATGTGCATCTTCTTCTTGTCAGTCCTTGACAGAACATCCTGAGTGTTGCATTTACATAATATTCACCTTTCTCTGCGTCCTTTCATTTGTCACTTAAAAACTGTTCATGCTGATGCTTCAGGTTACTGGCGAGGACGAGGACGAGGACGAGGACGATGACGATGTGGAGGCGCGGAAGGACTTTGCGGCACCCGACAATGAGGACGAGGACAGAGGGACTGAAGGTCGGAAGAGGGGCAGCAGTGCTGACAGCCAAGACAGCGCTTCCAAGAGGAACAGGAACAGGGCCGGCACCAGCACCAGCACCAGCACCAGCATCAGCAGGAAGAAGAAGGGCGCAAACAGTACGCCCGATGTCGGGGAGATCCTGACAGAGATGCTGCTGGAGAACCGGAGAAGGGACCGGGAAACGGAGAAAAAGGTAAATGAGAACCTATTTCATGATTTCATGATAGTACTTTTGAAATGTCATGTGTCATATGTCTTTTGAAATTTTGCAATGATACAGGTTTCAATCTTTTCCTATTTCATGATAAGTTGTACTGTACTTTGCAATGTCATACGTCTTTTGAAATTTGCATTGAAACAGTTTTCATCATTTTCCTTTTTGTTTTCTCTTTCCCCCCCAGTTGGAAGAGTCCGCAACCAGGCAACCGGACGAGCGAGAGGCGTGGGGCAGCTGGCTCCAGAGGGTGGTGCGCAACTGCCCAAAGGAGAAGTTTCGTCAGTTCCAGATGGAAACCCTGGCCCTGTCCCAGCGCTATCAGCCAACGGATGAGGGGCACCGTACGAGTGGTCAGCATTGTCCAGCTCCACCCCCAGCTCCACCTGCCAAAAATTTATTAGGGCGGGTCATACTTGGGTGCCATCATGAATCTGAATGAAATCCTCTCATAAGGGATGTCTAAATTATGATTTTTTTATACAAGGAATTCAAATATGAGCTTATTTTTTTTGATAGAACATCTCTAACCTACATCAATTTGAGTTTCTAATTTTTCAATTTTACCCTCTACAGCCCCTTTATATAGTATTAGAAGACATAAGGTAAATCATGTATATTGATAAAGCTAAATCAAATTTTCATATTTATTAACATGTCAATCGCATGTATATCACTGAATACAATTACAGAGATTATTCTCCTGACTTCTTGAACTTTGTCAGGTTGCACAAGTCCTGTTTTGACTCATTATGGACATCAGCCTCCTGCTGGTTTCCTGAGCCTGATCCCTCCATCCCTCTTTCGTGTGAAAAGTACTTAAAACCCCGAAAACCTCCAGGGGGGCACCATTGTATATTTAAAGCCCTGACTCAAATAGGGGTTTTCTTGACAAGCTTAGCTTTGCTCCACTGACAATCGACCAGGTAGATGTCCTTTCACCAGCCTTGTCTAACAATTGGTATTCCTACCTGTCATCTTCACTTTTGCTCCGCACGTCGTGCATACCTCAAGATATCCCTACAGGTTGGCAGTTCAACACCACCGCTTCAGCTCCCGCCAGTGCCACAAATTACTCAAATGAGAACTTGATTTCGTCTTGTTCTGTACTTAGCCATTTTCTTAGAGCAATTCACACGAACTATAAACAAGTATACATCAGTAGTAGTTTATCCCTACAGCATGTATTATAGTAATGTCCAGTCGTAAGTATTATGAAAACTGCCAATTCTTCCCTTCATAGGTTTTATTTTGCTTCACATGAACTTGGGCTAGCAATAGGTATTTGGTAGTACACAAGCCCCTACCGCACTCTGCAGGAGCGGTGTGTTTTTCAAGACGTTTATCCTGTCTGTCACAGTGCCAAACAACGGTGATGCTTTGCTACATGCGTCTTTCATTATTCTTATCATCTATTGCGTTTATTACTCTATGGCAGCATATGCAACTGGTATGCTAATTTAATTAAGTTGAATGAAACCTATTTTTCTTTAAATATTTAGATGTCTTCTAGTATTTTATGAAGTAGTTTAGAACATACTAATATGACAGAAAAATAATGTGAACAGCCATGACAGGAAATTGAAGAGGCATATGCTGGGGTAACTACAATAACAATTGATCACCCATTCAATATAACAACTGAATTGATGTAGGTAGGTTTTCAGAATTATCCTTTTCTTCAAATTTGGTGTCTACCACAAATACTGTTATTTACCCCACTCGCCATTAATTGAAGAAATAAAATAATATGACCCGCCCTACTTGTGCAATGACCCAGGACTCAACACACAGATCACGGATCCCGCATCTTGAAATCGTCTTCCCGATGGTTTGCTAGAAGATTGCAGATGGTATGAACAGCACCCATCCTGATGAGATGCTGCTGAAGAACTGTCAGTGTGCTTTCCAGGTGATCTCGACAGCCTTTGCATATAATGCCTGTCAAACACCTCAGACAATCTTCGTCAGCCCAGTGACTGCTGTATGCTGAGTGACTGCTTGAGAACCTCATGACTGTGGACATCTGTTGTGGCAGGGGGCATTGATTGTGGGAAGTAGCCGCGTTGTCGGGGTGACTGCCACCTCCTCTCGGGTCATGATGTTGAAGGCCGGTCCAGCTGCCTCACTGACTGGTCTTTTCTCGTCTCTTGACATACGGCGCCTCTGTGGCTGGTTGGCGTCCCGTCCATTCCTTGATCATACACACACACGCCGTTGTGTGCTTTTCTCCCTGCAAGCTGGGTCTCCACGGCACACACTTCACGGTCTTGGACTTCGCTGTATATGTCTGCGGCGAAGCTGTTGTGCTCTCTTTGTTCCATCGCGGCGTGTTAGACCCGGCGTTGTACGTTGGCAGAACAATCACGGAGGTAGGCATAATGCTCCTCGGCGTGGTTCGAGCCACGTAGTGCGGGGGGGTGCGAGGGACCAAGTCTGTCGGCGGTGGGCACATACACAACAGCAAGGCCTTCCAACTGGGGCACGTAGCCGCTTTGAATGCCGGCGCTTCGAGAAACGGTCGATGGGTCCCGAGCAAGGTGTGAGACACCGGGAAAGATGTTGCTTGCCGTGGCGGGATCCTCCGACAGACAGTTTTCTGCAAACAAAGGGCGGTGTCGATCTCCTCCACTGCGAGTACGAACGATGCCCAGGCGGTGTGCAGATGCCTTATCAGCTCACATTACCTGTCAAAGACTGACACTGAAGGACAGGACAATGTTTTGGCGGCTTGCTTTGCCACATGTCACTGCATACCAATGGTCCTGGCCAAACATTGCAGCGATGCTGAACTCTTTTGGTTATCTGTAATGCTGTCAGGGTCGTCGGACCCTGTGAGCAGGTGCGCAAGAAGCACATGATGATTCATGGAAACGATATCAGGTTTGATACTCCTATCTCTGGTGGCTAGGATGGTTGATATCTTGGTCTTTGGTCTTGATGTCAGCCCTGAGTTCTTGGCAGCCTTTGTTTGGAGTTCCGAGCTTCCCTCTGGACAGGGTCTTCACTGTTCTTTAGAGATTGTGTTCCCTACAAGTTCCTGCACAGTTAGAGCTGTCTGGATAGAATGAGAATTTGCATTATGAGCTGGGATGATCTGATAATCACCAAACTCCTTCTCAATCCTTTGCCGCAGTGCTTTTTTTTGGGTGGAGACCTGCACTTGGTCACACTAAAGCTCTTCATGTGCCACAAGTCTGAGAGGTAACATCAGTCATCATCAGACTTTGGGGTACCGAAAAGCTCATTCTTGATATAATAAAGAGCTCACTGTATGACTGCTACAGCCGCCTCATATATATCTTCCATCTTCTTTGTCATCGTCACTGACAGCACCCTTCTCCTGTGAAGTTTCGCCCCTTTGTGTAGAATCTATAGCAGGACCGTGTGGTATGGTGCTTCAAGCGGCCACAATATATCTCTTTTACAAGGCAAGTTTCTGCTGTCCAGTTTCTTTGGGCAGCATTCCTGATCCTAGCTCCGCTCTCAGTTCTCTGCACTTCACCAACACTTTCTCGGCCTTCTTCAGTTGGCGTAATCGTTTGTTTTCTGGCAAAATCTGCACTCTGTTCAATGTTCTTTGAGGTGCTAGGATGGCACGACCACCCTTGTAGGTTGCTATCCTCAGGATAGCCATTGGTAGTCTTCTCTTTTTGAGCAATGAGTCATCTATTGCTTCTTCATCGTGAAGGATGTTGCGACATTTTCTGTGGTATTGAGAGCAGGGCTCTCTCCTTCGGATTGTCCTTCAGCCAACTCCAATAGGCTCATGACGCCGTAGTTGAGCTGCGCCGTAGAGAGTTTTTCCAGGAGTCGACGATTGTGTGAAATTAGGTTTCATTGTCATGCGTAACATGAATGATGCCGTCAAGACGCGCGCTTTGGAGTCCGATCAGTACAAGGGTGCTGCAGTGTACCGCATTCATTCAACTCGTCCATCTACAACATACAAGAACCATGATTAGACACCATTTTTTTCCAGTTCTTTCACGTAATACTCTGTAATATAATATGAGCTTATGACGGTAATGATATCAAGATATGGATTTCTGTGTATAATAGTTTTTTGTTTTAGCTTCCTAGGACTCAATATATAAACATTTGGAAAATAATAACGTACCATTTTAAAATGAATCATCACCCGTCACTCTCATCTCGTGGCATATTATCGAGAAATTACTTCTCTCTTTTTAGAGATATTAACTAATATGGCTGGGAAACGTGCATTTTTTCAAATTCTGATGACAACATGCCTTCAACTTCCGCTTCTTTGGCGCAAACTATGACAATAATCGCAAAATGCATGGAGACAAACCTGTGCAGAATTTACTTACTTAATCCATAGTCCATATACTCCTTTATGCCTACGATGCACCGCTTCATAAATAAAACTGAAAATAGAAAAAACTACGCCTATGAAAGTGGGTTTTTCACAAAAATAGCCGTAAAGCTACCAGCATGGAAAGGCTATCATACATTATTTTACTTCTCTTGATGCAACCCACAAAATGCAAAAAAAAAACAAAAAACAAGTAGGTTGTACACCTTGGTGGTACCGATATCTGGTCCATGCCCATGGACTATACAACCCTGTGGAAGGATCGGTACATGGTAGCTTTGCCACATCCCATATAACCAAAGTTGGGCGTTGAAGACTATGCCAGGTAATAGCCTCGATTCAGTCTCACGGTGCTATCGCGATTTGACACGTAATCCTCCCAGCGTATACCCACCCCAATGATTCTGTTAATACCTAAGGGCCAGAAGTGTTCAATGTCACCTTTCCCTTCCCATGACGGACCGCCCGACGAGTTCTCTGCCACACGGGAACCATGGTCACGTCAATCCTTCCGCGGCTTTTCCCTTCGTGTATCCCGTCACGTAAGGTTTGTATGTCGGAAGGATTAATTGGCGCGTTTTGTTGCGCTACGCGACCTTCATCTACTCCCATGAGTGTTTTGTGTACATCGTATACAGCACAGCAAGTCAGACAGACAAGATCCAGTCATTGTTCATCCCTTATTAGCAGGTACGCCCATCTCTTTGCTTTGTTCTTTTTAGCTGTGTATTAACGAATTCATTCTTTGCGCTACTATAAGAGCGGTTTGCTAATATGCTTCTGCTTCGTGAGTATGCAGGAAAGGAGAGAAAAAGCATGTTGAAAAAACCTTGCTGCATTGCCTCAACGGCATTTACAACTTCCTCATGTCTTAGGTACTTTGCTAATGACAAACGCTCTTCTGTAGCAGGAAAATTCTGCACTGCTCTGATTTTGTAGTTGATGCCGAATTGTGTCAAAGATTTGGTTTTATTATGTTGCCCATATGTGGAGGCGTGGAGAGCCACGCTGGTATTATTTTTCGTTTTAGTGCAGCCTCCAGATAATATATCACTACATAATTAATTGTGTAGATCTCGGGGGGGCCTTCTGAGTATTTCCATCCCTCAATGGGTACCTGGCCTGTCACCGATAGGAATTGTCGCCGACGTCGCGAGTGTTTCCAATTTTTCACGTCGGCGAGTAATTCCAATTTTTTTCACGTTCGCGCGTTTTCCTATTTTTGGCGACAGTTCCAGTTCTTGATCTTATTATTCTGTACCCAATATTGTTAAATGGACGAGACGCGCGGGGTCCATTTTCGGTGACGTAATTTATCCGTGTATACCCAATGCGGCGCCTACGGCAATATAATTCTTATAGGGTTTAGTGAGGTTAGTTTATAACTTTTTAGGGGTCATAGGTGAGGGTTAGGTTATAACTTATAGTGAGGTTAGGTTAGTACCTTTTTGTGTTTCTAGTGCGTTAGGTTAAGTACCTTTTAGGTGTTATAGTGAGGTTAGGTTACTAACTTTTAGTGGTTATATAGTGAGGTTAAGTTAGTAAACTTGTAGGGTTTTGTGAGGTTAGTTTAGTAACGTTTAGGGGTTAAGTGAGGTTAGGTTAGGTAACTTTAAGGGGTTTAGTGAGAGTCAGTTATAAACTTTTAGGGTTTAGTGGGTTTGGTTAGTAACTATTTAGGGGTTAAAAGTGGGTTAGTTAGTAACTTTTAGGCTTATAGGGAGGTTGGTTATTAACTTTTAGGGGTTATAGTGAGGTTAGTGAGTAACTTTTTTGGTTATAGTGATGTTATGTAGTAAACTTTTAGGGGTTCTATTGAGGCTAGGTTCAGTACTTAGGGGTTATATTGAGGTTAGGTTAGTAACATTTTAGGGTTATGTGATGTTGTTAGTAACTTTTAGGGTTTAGTGAGGTTAGGTTAGTAACTTTTAGCGGGTTATAGTGCGGGTAGGTTAGTAACTTTTGGGGTTATAAGTGAGGTTTATGTTATACCATTTTAGTGCTTTAGTGATGTTAGTGTATAACTTTAGGGGTTATAGTGATGTTAGCTTAGTACTTGTTTAGGGGGTTATGGTGAGGTAGATAGTAACTTTTGGGTGTTATGTGATGTTAGGTTAGTAACTTTTAGGTTTATAGTGATGTTGGTTAGTACGTTTAGGGATTATATGAGGTTAGGGTGTAACTTTTAGGGGTTATAGTGAGGTTAGGGTAGTACAATCTTTTAGGTGTTATAGTGAGGTTTAGGTTAGTAACTTTTAGGGGTTCTAGTGAGTTAGGTTAGTACTTATTGTGCGGGTTTAGGTTAGTCAACTTTTAGGTGGGTCTAGTGAGGTCAGGTTAGTAATTTTAGGGGTATAGTGAGGTTAGTTGTAACTTATGACATATCTTATGTTTATATAGTTATTTTATGTTAACATAACGTACACATAACATTCGCATAACATATTGCTCGCGCGACTGCCCTCTATATATGTGGGTCATACGGGCGGCCGCAGTAGTGGCGACCATCTTTATCCATGCTAAAAATTTGTGCTTTTTGCATGCTGTTATATTTTCCCATAAACCTGTTAGAAAAGTTTCTTTTTGAATTTTCACACCCATCCTATGTCGCCGTTTTCCATTGACAATAATGTATCTCATCCGGGAAATCACTAACACTTGGTTTTAAGAAATAATAGTCAGAGTCTCAAAACAGAGAAGTTGACGTAATTGTTATACGAAACAAGTGCCCATCCACACTTGGCCAGCCCACCCGCCAGCCGCTAAATGGTTCCGTTCTGCCATACCTACGGATGATTATTACTCTAACCTCCAAAGGTGGGGTTGGGGTGGGGGGGTTTTGTTTTATTTGTTCGTTACAGGGAGTTTTCATACACAGTTGTTTCGTATCCCAGGTGTTGTTTAATTGTTTTAGTAAAGAAACAGTAGTATTTGTACCGTACACTTGTTTTGAGTTTTCCGTACATACCTGGTGACGTTTCATAACTCTAGTTGTTAACTTGCCTCCTATTCCAAAAGCATAGCAGCTCGGCGAGCTTTTGTCTCATTTATACGCATTTATAATAAATCTTGTACTGACTTAGTAACCTTTTTTTGATGTACGAACTCTATTGGTATAAGACGAAACACCTGATGTACGAAATGACCTCAACCTACACAATGAGGGACTGCCCCCCTCGAGCTCCGGAATATTATTACCTTAACCCTACCTCCTAAAGGGTTTATGGTCTTCGGAATTGGTGAGGGTGTGTATGTGTGTCGCGCTATTAACAACTGCATCATTTCTTTTAATAAAACTTATGTATAACCTTTTAAGGTTACGCTGAAGTGAATTAAATACTGGCACAGTATACTGACAAAAAATAAATAAAATAAATAGAGAAACGTAGTGGGTAAGCGGGAGAGCCGCGTAGTTCTTGTCCTTTATAACCTCCAATAATATGGGTAGTACTTGTAATCCACTTTTAAAGTGGTTTCTACATCATGGATTATATCCAGCAACGCTTGAACAGTTAACGTTTTGCTTATGTCGGCTAGTTTACCATGTCTCGGTTAGGTTATGTGAACAAGCGAGGGAGTCTGGGGGGGCGTAGCCCCAGAGTTCGGTCAGGATTATCGTTACCATGTCAAACTTTAATTTTTTATTTTGGGACAAACTAAAATGTGTTGGTCCATAATAAATAGTTTTTATTTGCCTTTCATTTTATCATAAGTGGAACTGTCGCCAAGAAGTTCAATGTCAGCGAAAGTTCTCGGTTGTGTTTCTGCGAGCATTCCTATCGGCGACAGTTCCATAAGTGAGTAGTAAGGCGCGTCGCCTGGGCTGGCTGACGATCTGTTTTGGAGGACCGGGCGCTGCCAACAAGATTTCTCGGTAATCGACGTAATAAACTCAATACAACATTACCTACTCACCAGGTTATGTTTGGTTTATGCCTTGATGCCTCCACTGATCGCACCAGTCGTGTCAATAAGCACCTTTTTCACCTGATTTTCCAGAGTTGTAATACACCACTCCATGCTGTAAACAATATTATGGTCATCCTAACGGTAGTAAACGAGATATGGCAACGTTAATATACATTTATCTTTACCCAAAGTGTTAATATGGTGTGAACAGTGACCCTTACATAAAGTTTTTTGTTATATGGCAGTATGGCAGGGATTAAGGTACTGTAATTTTCCTTGAAACCGGTTGATTTTAATGTTACTTTCCTACCTTTTTTTTCCACAGCAAAATCATCATTGTTATGAAAAAATTAGAGGAACCGACCGGCCAGGACCAGCCCATTCCTGCAGCGAACGGAGTCTATTAGTTGGCATGATCCAGGAGGAGAAAGTGCTCCAAACCGGCAAATGTCAGAATAATTTGCGTCCGGAGAAGTTGCGGCATGGGCCCAATAACTACCGCCTTCAACGGTCAAACTTGGGGCCTAGCGTACAGAAATGAACAACTGACGAAAGTTTGGGGGATCGGGGGGGGGTGTGAAGATTAATTAATTGAAACACATTTTTGAATACTATGTATTTGATGACTTTTTTGATTTTTTTTAGAGAGTTAAGTTCAGAATGAAGATATGCCATTATATAATTAAACATTGTAATGCAGCTACATGGACCTGATTAATTTTTACATACAACTAGTTTTAAGTTTTTGTGGCTAAAAATTGTATGTGTGGTATCATGTATATGCTTGTGTGTGCTTAGACTTCTGCCTTTCTAAAGTTTTTGAATCTTCTAATAAGAATGATTCTACCACCGCCGCAATGTTGCTTCTCTGCTCTCTTCTACCGTTATTTTTCATGCTCACTGCTCTTCTGACTTGCTACTGCATGCCCCCCCACTCCCGCGGCATCGTCTGCACAAGACTTTCTACTCATTCTTATCCCTATTCTGTCCATCTTCCTAATGCAAGATTTTATTCCATATCTTATTCTTTCATCCTTTCACTGGTAAACTCTGGAACTCTCTCTTCCTGTTTCTATTTTTCCACTGATCTATGACTTAAATCTTTTCAAAAGAAGAGTAACAAGAACACCTACCTAACTAAATTGGCCCCCTTCTGTTTTTATTTTATTCTCTTGTACGTCTTCTTATAGGGACTGGCAACTAAGCGGCTTTGTGTACCATTTTTGTTGTGCCTTGGCCAGTTCTTGGGCTGTAAAAAATAAAAAAATTATTATATATGATATATATTATAATATATTATATAATATATATATATATTATATATAATATGATATATATATAATATATATATATTGTATATATATCTATATTATATATCTTATTTAGCCGTCAGCTAGCCCATCTAGAAACCATGCCCCCGTACATCAACCCACACCCCCTTTTCTCCGTCGCAGCTGATTGGTGGACTCGTAATGTATGGGTATTACCTCAGTAATTTAACTTACCATTTGTCAGTACCCCATAAATTGTGGATATGTATGGTATCCTATGATAACATTTATTCACAGTGATTTTCTAGGCAAAAACAGGACATTCCGTCAAAAGGCGTGAGGAGCGGAGACCGGGTGGTGGTGCCCCTCCTTCGGATCTGCCAGCAGAAATGACAATGTCCTTGCGATCCTGGGAGATGACATAAAGGACTTAGGAGCCATATGACTATGATAGAAATGGCATATATTGGTATTACCATATGATCATTATTTTGCTTACGAAGTTAGCGAACTCTGATGAGAGGAATTAAAAATAATTTAGAATCTATTAGCAATCATCAAAAATACTAACACTATCACGTATGTAAAGTATACAATTATTAATGGATTTACAAACCTACTCTTATTTGAGGAAGTTGAATATGGTGAAGTATCCTTGCTGTCTATTCTCTGTTACATTTATGTTAAGCTGTACTATCGCAGTAATGTAAATTTTTATGAAGCTAAACTAACGTTTTTTCTTAGCCAAGAAGTCCAACCGAAACATGGGAGCTCATCCGATTTACCCAGTCTCTCTTTGTGAGAGGTAGACGTTTGGTGTGCTAATTTATAATTTTACGATACATATAACATAATATCTTTTGTGGTTGAGTAAGACTTCTTATGTCGTAAGGTCGTTTCAGCCATTAGTTGGTCAAAGCGCCATCTCGCACACAACACGTCCCACGCATTACGCCCTGACATACCTTCTCTCGTAAATTCCCAGCTGCCTAACCGGCCAGACTAGCCTTGCTTCTTGTCATACCTTGTACATATATAAAAATACGATGCTGCAGTAAACTTTGTTTTGTACTGTAATCCCAAAAGGTCATACACTATGGTTGTACTGGTGTTAAGCATTAAGAGAGTAGGGTGGTCCAAAATCATAGGGAAAATTCAAATTGAATATTCTTGGGCGGTTGATTATTTTGTTCTACCTGACTAGAAAATACTCCTGGCCAAATTTGCCACAGTTAAAAAAATATTAGGGGGGTCCATCAAGAGTAAGGAGTTTGTTACATCCGGTGGGTTGCTACATCCTGTGGAGAGAAGAAGACGTCAGTGGAATGAGGAAGACGTCAGTTTAGCTTTCGTTCGCTGTCGTTCGGTGTTAAAAGTACTCTTTTCTTTTTTCTTTTTTTTTCCTAATTTTTTTTTTTCTTCTTTTTGATTCCTATCCCGAGTGATGAGGATGGCGTGTTCTACACGGAAAAGCACGGAAACTGTTCCTCTGGATCACCTTGGAGAAATTCACCGGCCGCCAATTGCCCACTGACAAGAAGTGCTGCGTCGGTTGTACTCATTCGGATGTAACTCCAAGATGCAACCGGGATAGGCTGTTGTCACTGAACTCGTGGAAGTGTGGTGAAAGCAAATCCCACCAATGGAGACCGTTCCATCAAGTCAGTTTGAATCCGAGGGAGAAATACGAAAGTGAATTAATAGAAGAGGCGTACGGACACTCAACAAGCAAGAAGTCCATTTCAAGAACGACTCAGTTCGCCTCTTCGACATATCGCCCATAAGGATGCTTTGGTCGTCCATGAAGAACAAAGACGGACCAAGCCTTCTGATGATCGGAACGTGAGCGGAAAATGGCCAATGCTGAGTAAGACCAAGAGCTGGTTGAGGAAGGAACGATGCGGATGAAGAGAGTTTGGCGCGGAAAAAGTGAGATGGCGGGAAGGAGAAGATGCAAAGCTGAGAAGTTTTCGGGACGTGGACCTTTCCCGACTCTTCGTCACCGTCTCTGGACCAGCGCCAAGGAGAATTCCCGTTTCGAGGGGAAACATCATCGCAGGTCAGCAGCTCCCCCCGAAGCGCTGAATGTTACACCGGAAGTGGTCTCTGCGCTGACAGGACACCTCTCAGATCGGAAGGCGACCCACCTCCTCCAGCTGTGCTTCCAGCTCAGATAACGCCCTGCTTCCCGAAGCACACTTCGTGACGATCCAGAATGGATGACCATGGAACATCTAGGCGCCTTGCGGCGGACATCAAGACCTCCTTCCAAGAGTTCAATCAATGCAGAAAGCCCTCCTCTATCGGTGTCACCTATGGGATGTAACTAATTGCTTTCCAGAACGTAAAAGGAAAGAGAGAAGGGACATCTTGTAATCGTCTCCAATCATAGTTTTCCAGTCCTGCCCTGGAAAAAAGATCTGCTTGGAATGCCCAAGCTCCCAGCGGGACGGGAGCAGCGATGGCTACAAAGGTGGTGAAGTTCTCGGCGAAGTGCAATGACAACGCGGGAAGGCAAGGACTTGAAGGATCGCTCTCTTCGTCGTTCTCCTCTACTCGTGCGCGTGGATGGAGGCGGGGCTGCGACCGAAGCTGCTTACAAACGCCCTCACCTCGTGAAGACCTGCACCACTTCCAGGAGATCAACGGCGATCGGGAAGACGACCCTCCCACTTCTCACCGCATCTCTGTACCTCGTCGCCAGATCTCGTGGGGCTGTCTCTTTTCTCGGAGGGATCACATGGAGGAGAAGAGAGAATATGCTGAAGAACGAGGAAGGAAAAGACCTCGACGCATCCGTTCCACAAGGCTGCGGATCAGCTCATCAACTCCTCGCTCCCCTCACTCACCTCCACGCCTCTGTTCGCGCGCTCCCGCTACACCTCCTCAACATCGACATCTCCTTCCTTTTCCTCCCTGTTGGAACGATTGTGAGCGAAACCCGTGCATACCAGAGTGACTTGTCGCCAGTGAAGAACCTCATGCGTCACAAACGCGGGGCCGAGCGTGGGGTGGCGATTGATTTCATCGTCACGACTCCTAACCAAAGATGAGAAACCAAGCAGGACCTGCTCCAGGTGGTGGAAGCTCACCGGCGGCAACTACCCTCAACCCCCATGGAGTGAAAAAACTATTTCAGAGAGACATTTTATGCTCTTTCCTTTCATTTTTCCTATTAGTATTGTGACATTATAATGAATCGCGTTGAGAAAAAGAGTTGAAGACTTTGATGGACCCCTAAACCACACCTCCAAATCTGCTATTTTTTGGTTTCATTTGCGTTTTGCAACGTCAAGGAACGTTTTGGCAAACATGCCCGCGAGAAAATTCGACTTTCAATTTTTTTTGGACACCCTAATAGAGGATACCGTTACGCGCCGCTATTTAAACATGGGACTAGGTAGAGTCCCACCGTGGAGCTTCCTGTTAGACATCAGTGGTACCATGCAAAACGCGTTCTTAAGACAAGTTCATCGAGAGCTAACTGGTCTTATGTTGGTCCACGACTGCGCTTATGGGTTGGCAGCCTGCACCAGGGAGATCTTTTGTTGGGTGACGGAGGGCGAGAAGGCATTTGCCTCCGCGCCAATGCTACGAGACAATACCATTATTCACCTATTTCTTCATTTATTCACTTTTACCCACATTTACCCCCGATCTACCCGATCATGGTCAGTGGTCATGTTATAGTTATTGTCATATATAACACTCATATTCTGCCAAACATAATATTGGCAATACTGGTAAATTTTCCCTTAGCATTGTATTTGCATAGTATTTCTTAACTATCATTGACCTACAGGAAGGGTCCTGCGGTCTAACATTTCCATACTCTTTTCTTAGTTTTAGACCCACTTATACAATCCCCACCGGAAAAGTTACAGAACGGAAATGGCTGTCTAAAGCCGCGGTTAGTCTTAGTTACCTAAGTCCACATTTAAAGATTCGCCGAATGACTTTGTGACGCAACCCCACAATTAGATAACCCAATTACCTACAATTTTAACATTGTAGGTACTGGGTTCTCGCTTATATGTACGATTTACTCATTTTTACAGAACAAAACTACTCTAACAGGACGAAGTTGTATATAGGTGGGAAGAGACCCACTTTTCCTGGAGGAGTTGCTCGAGAGCCGCTTGGAAGAGCCAAGCCGCAGTGCAAGGCCCCTTCATCGAGGATCGTGGAAGACTCATCCGTGTAAACCACGCCTCCTATTTCTGGATAAGAGAAAGCCGAGGCAGGACCAGAGAGGCCTTGTACTACGATGAAACCTAATTTAAGGGTCTCCGCTCCCCAACCCCCCCCCCCCCCAAGTTTCACTACCTACTATCTGGACATGGTTACGTAACCTAACTGTGGTGCACAACAAAGCTTCTCTATTTAAAAGCCTGCCCTGGGACGCGGATGGAATTGACGTCACGAGCTGAGGCTGGCTCCGCGAGTCAGTAGGAGTCCGAGCTTTTTCAGCATGTGAGAGATTTACTGGCGTATAAGATAGACGTTAATCTTTGGAATGTTTTTCGATAATATTATCAAATAAAAAACCGTAAAAAACACACTAAAGAATGCCATTATGATACTCTCAAAGAAATATTGCATGAACTTAACTCTTCGCCATTAATATTTTACTGCGCAAACATTACATGGTGAATACCATAAAGCGGAATTAATTAGCTTCCTTGTTATATTTTTGTTTTCTGATAATGCATTAGAAACGCATACATACATAGCGTTTACACTAATAAATAACATCATCAACGGGAAAAAATTACCCGATTCATGACCTTTTTTGTTAGTTAAGCGCTAATTTTATGTATGGTTCTAATTCATTTTATCAAAAAAAAACGCAATATAGCAATGGAAAGTCTAATTAAATTCCGCTTCTATTGATATTCTCCATGTAAATTTTTTGAGCAACATATAAATGGTCGAAGAGTTAAAGTTTTCATACATATTTCTTTGTGTGATTCCTCATAATGGCCTTCTTTAGTCTGTTTTACGGTTTATTATTGATAAGATTATAGAACAACATTTCCGAAGATAACAATAGATCTTTTATACTGATAAACTATATTAGGTGCGAAATTCTCGATTTCTGATGTTATTATTTAGTTAACGCTAATTTATGCGATGCTGCTAATTCATTTATCCGAAAACAAAATATAGCAATGAAATCGATTAGAAATTCCGCTTCTATTGATATTTCGCCAGTCAAATGGTTTTCGAGAAAAATATTAACTGGCGAAGAGTTAAGTTTCAGTGGCATATTTTCTTGAGAGTCTCATAATGGCATTTCTTTAATGTGTTTTACGGTTTTTATTGACATATTATAGAACAAACATTTCCGAAGATAACATATATATTTATACTGATAACATATAATTCAGTATAGTAAACTTGTCATCTCGGTGCCTCGTACAGAGTCGTCCGTGACGTCCATCAATCTCAGGCGCAGGCCTTTACATACAGACGGCCTTGGCACAGCCCTGCCAGACTCCCCTTCATGGAATTAATATTTCCGACGGCTGATGTAGGGGTCAGGAATACTGCAAATGGTCAGATATACAGGTTGAGGACGATTATAACTACGATGCCTTATATTGTATTAAACTGCAGTACAACCCCCGCTAAAGATTTTAGATACTGCGAAAAAACATACGATAGGAAAAAGACTTGTCTTTGTGAATAGTGGTTTTGTGTTTTGACGACATTCTGAAAAACTGACATTAGACATTTTTTACAACTGCTCTTTATTTTTGTTTATCCTTACACATAACCAATCTCTCTCTCTCTCTCTCGGCTGTCCTTCTCTCCTCTCTCTCGTCTCCTCTCTCAATCTAGCTCCTCTCTCTCTCATCTCGTCTCTCCTCTCTCATCTCTCTCTCGCTCTCTCTTCTCTCTCTCTCTCTCTCTCTCTCTCTCCTCTCTCCTTCTCTCCATCTCTCTCTCTCTCTCTCTCTCTCTCA
>JACEEZ010009254.1:0-15000 GCA_016584305.1 Chionoecetes opilio | reverse complement strand
GTGTCACCACAGGATTTGGACTCCTGGAACACATTGCTCAGGGCTGCAGAGATCAGGCAGCATGATCCAGTCCTGGAAGCAGCCAAGGGCCTTGAAGAAGGAGGAATACCACACATACATTATCACCGTAAATGTCGTAGTCTCTTTACAATGAAGAAGTCACTGGATTCTATCCTTGCCAAGGGTGTCAAGATAGAATCAGCAAGCGTCGACCCCAGGAGGAGGGCATCAAGGGATGCCCCTAGTACTAGCAGGGTGTATGCCAAAGTATGTCTCTTCTGCGAGAAGTCAAGCAAGTACATGAAAGCAGCAAAGACAAGGGAGCCACTCATCCAGTGTGTTGAGCTACGAGCAGATGAGAAGATCCGCAGAGCAGCAACAAGGAAACTCAACCAGAGAATCCTTGGTTTACTTAGCAGAGACCTTGTTGCTGCAGAGGGTCACTACCACAAGTCGTGCTACAAACTCTTCACAAAAGATGATTCCCCAGCGGCCGCCAGGTCTGGTGCAGGTGAAAATCAGGAAGAAAGCAAGGGAGCACGCTGAGAAGAGGCTGAGCCCTCGAGGAACTCTTCTTGTATATAAGGACTGAATTATTCCCCAACCAGAGGTACTGCCTATGATAAACCTCACATCTAGGCTTGAGAGATCCATGATGTCCCGTGGTATTATCCAACTGAAACCAGCGACAAAGAAACATGTTCGCCGAAAGATTGAAACCGAGTTTGGGGAATCACTACGCTTTGTCCCAGATGAGAAAGGAAAGCTTCTAATCTATCCACGCAGCCTCTCAAATGGAACGACTTGCCCGACAAAGCACACGAAATGACAAAAGATCTGCAAAGAAGAAGAAGCAGCTTAACTCTGAAGAATATCTTAACCAAAGCAGGAATGCAGATGAGGAAGAGGATCAATAAGTCCAAGATGTGAGTCAAGGCCTCATGGGCCTTCCCGATAAAAGATTCAGAATGTTAATTCCTGCAGCAGTCACTAAATTCCTGCACAACCTGCTGACAGGGAGAGTGGAGTGTCAAACTTCCCTCTGAAAGAGACTCAAACGTCTTGGGACACATCCTTCGGCCAGGGACTTGGTCTGTGTGTTACCAGTGGCAAGACCAAAGCCACCCAAGCACGTACTTGACTTGTCCAATGCTGGAAAGTGCTTTGGACAGGAACCACCAGGAACTGGATACCGAACTCTGAAATCGTCTGGGCCACTGTGTGTCCTACTCACTGTTTGAGGAGGATCGAACAGCCCTTGTACTCCAGAAAGCTGGAAATGTTCCAAAGGGATGAATTTCCACTGCCAGCAAAAACAATCTACCCTGGTGTGGTTCACAACCCGGCCCTGGGATAAACATCGGACCGACTTGAAGAGACACTAAGTGGAGCAGGTATCTCACAGACGTCAATGGCATTGCTGTCCCGTTCAAGGTGCAAGGCTCTGTGCCAGAACGAAAGGTCTGCAGAGATTTTACCAAGTCCAAAAGATTAAGAAAGCAATCCACTCTGACCGCATCAATTCGGCCCAATATTACAATTTTGGGGTCGGCGGGCAGGGCCACCCAGGATTGAGAACTGCGTATGTCGAACACTACCAAAGAGGCCAGGTTCAAAGAACCAAGAAACCATATCTTGCTTCTTTACTCGAATGCCAGGGACCCTGAGAACCAGTCATCAGGCAGTTGGACTGGGTTCAACATCAAATCCGCAGAGGAGACATCGCAGTGGTCCAGGGAACTGGAAGCTAACCTGCCCACTATCCCATGCTCCCGCAACAGCAAATGTCCACCGTTCATGACGGCTTGGGAGCTAAACGCATGACATCATGCAAGGTCCTACAGCTAACAAGATTGTCGGAGCGTGTTTTGATCAAGCCACTCTAGTGCCAAAGCTGCCGAGGTTCTCTGGGAAAAAGAGAAGTCAAGAACATAATCCATTCTAGGAGGGCGTCTTCACACAATCTGCAACTCCTACTCCACCATAGGGAAGAGGCTTTCAGGATGCAGGGTTCTTAGAGGATCTGGGTTAGGGGAATCAGGTGTCATGAGAAGAAGGATCAGTGTTCAGGGGTGATGGACGGGCCGGAGTACAACAGAGCATTGAGGAATGCACAAGTTCGTGATATGAAGCACTGATGAGGCTTGCATGGAAAGGCTTCCTTCCAAGGCTAGGAGACAAACCATTCAAGGGACATACCACCATCTGGATGTGAAACACTGAAAGAACATCAACAGCTTCACCAGCCAAGTGCTTCAGGAAACATTTCAAGAGCTGATGGAGGTGAATCATGCACACATATCCTGAAGCCTCTTCCACGGTTAGTCTTGAGACCCTAAGAGAGAAACAAAAAACCTCTCAGATTCTGGGATGTTCATACTGGACATGTGAGATCATGTGGACCTGGTTCGAGCCTCCAGAGAAGGCAACTGGATGCTTTCACCTAGGGGAGCAATCCGACAGATGATCCCGTGGTGTTTTGCCGATGACAAGGTGAAAACTTGCCGATTCCTGACCTTTACTACTATGCCAATGATGTCTCGGGGACTGACCATTGAACACCCAGAGGGTTTCCATGAACACTTCATGCAAGGGGGCTTTTCGGTCCAGATCGGTAGCAAGAATTCTTTGGACGGATCCTGTGGGACCAGGACCATCGAAGAGACGATCACAAAGACACCCAGGACCACCAGGGGGCACACCAAAAAAGGATTCAGCCTGGGAAAGGTGGAGCTGTTTCGCCAGGTTATCGAATCCCGACATCGGAGTTATCGCAGCAAGATACTTGAGTGCAAGCTCAGGCCAGGTAGTAGGCCAAAAAGTATACTGGCTAGCCACCCCAAACCTACAGATGGCCAGGATTTAGGAAGAGAGATGAGGCCGTATCCGGACTTGTCCAATCTTTAGTTCAACTGATGGAGGACCAGCTGGTTGAACCCCCTTCAACGCAGAGCAAGAGATCTTGCAGTTTGTCAACTGCGACTACAGCACCACCATAAGTTTTGCACAAGACCTTCTAGGGGCCTGAACAGGAATAGGAGAGGATTGCATATCACGCCTCAAGGACACAGAGCCGGCCTTGGAGACCGCATACGCCACCACTATTACAGTTTCAGGACACGCATGGACGCGGAAGACGAAAACTGAGAACGTTCCCACAACACCAGAATGAAAGTCACGCGCTAACGAACCCAGCCCACGCACACCCAGGAGGCTATCTTGAGGCTGACAGACACAATTTGGCCCAGAATTGACCTTGTTGCTGAGAAAGGAAAGCTCAACACATGACGTGATGTCTGGCTAATCGCCCTCGGGGCGTTTGACATGGGCAAACTTGCGAGCGGTGTGGGTCTTCCGCAAGGACCAAAAACAGGCTGGCCCTAGCAAGGGAGTTGGAGAGGGATAGTGTTTCTTCCTGCGAGAGGTGATCCCGAAGGCCCATCTGCTACCACAATTATAATTGATGGATGAGCTGGTCCAGAAAACAGTGCAAGGGGAAACGGACAACACTTTTTCACAGCTTGCAGGCCACAGCACTGAGGTCACACGTCTGTCCAGTGCGGGTGCTAAGAGCAGGCGCATTGATGTTTTTGTGTTTGGGATCGTCCTACAGAGGAGACATCCATTGTCAAAGGATGCAGAAACGAGCCAAATAAGACGTGCCGGCACAAGGGATCCCATTTAAAGAACTATTCAACCCTTGGTGTACAAAACAAGTCACATGCAGTGGAGAAAAGTTACTCGGTAGTTCTCCACACAAGGCCAGTCTCATCCAACGTAGCTGGTTAGAAGGAATGGGGAAAAACCACAAGCACAGGGAGAAGCTCCGAGGGCAAGGAAGCTTGTATTGTCACATCGTGAGCAGCTCTGGCTTTCCAAGATCACCAAAGAGGCAGTGGGAAGAGGCTCCTGGAGCTCAAGTCAAAGCAAGGGAAGAAGCAGACAACACGCCTTCCTTTATCTAGCATCTGCACTTTCACGCCGCAGATAATCTAGGGCGTTACAAGTCTGTTCATTCATCAGCTGCAGGATACAGGACGTGAATGGGCCTGTGTAGGGCATGTGCCACAAGCCTCCATCCCAACCTTTACAGAAGTGCGGGCACGAAACAGAACCGGACAAAGATTCCTGAATATTAACCACCTGAGCCGTTACACTGGGATGTGGCAAGCGGTGTGTCGTATTCATTGTTTGGTATGCAGCCTTTACAGGCTTGTGATACCGTCAGTTGCATATGTACGCTCTGGGGGGAGATTGACGACCATCTCACAAGCAGGTGAAAGATGGGAACAAGGTGACATACCGAGGATGCTTCACACCACGGAAAGACACGTTTGGGCGCTCATGGGAAGGTGTCTCTGAAACTCCGATCTTGAGGAAAGCGTACAGGGAGGAATTTCACGTCGTGTGCCACATTGGTACCCGTTTTTTTGGCCATCTACCGATCACACAACTGAGTGTGAACAAGCTCGGTATGAGCTGTTCTAGTGCGAGGAGTTGGGACGAGGTGGTAGTCAAGTCAACTACTCCTCCTTGTGTGAGGCGGAAATTGCCTACTTTCCATGCAAATGCAACTGTATCGTGCAAAAACTAAACCAGGCTGCATCTGGAGGAGGAACGGCTGCAGAGCCAGCCATGTGTGTGTGCGAAACCCAACAGACTGCGGGCTGGATGACAGATGAGGACGGCAAGCTTTGCTGGTCAACTGGACTGCGAGGCTGCACCCACAGCACCAGTTTGCTGTTATGCAGTATGACTGTGACTGGTCAAAGTGTGTGCGGTCATGCGAACTCCTAGTGCAACTTGCCAGCAAATGCGCTGAGAGTGTTACGGACATGGTGCAGGTTACAGACATGCCCAGAAAAAACAAGGCTATTGGAAGGAGAGTAGTCGGTAGGACAGCAGAAACAGTCAGATTCCGAGGCTGCGTAGATGATAATCAGGAGGATTTATTGGCCTAATAGGTAAGTTACAAGGGCCCCATTGGCATTGTCTTCGGTTGTTATTTGATTACGGGATTGTATTGTAAAATGTGACAATTACTATATTTCATTTAGTTGAACATTAGGCATCTCCTGTAGACCAAATTTGACAATTAAAAAAGATTTTATAGAATTTTCGGTAGGGTGGGTCTATTTCAAGAAGTGAAACGCATTAAGCTACCAGTGTGCAAGGGCTATCATATCAAAAAACATAACACTAGAGGACATTGTAGCAGGCTTAAAAACACCTAAGAGAAATTAGTTCACAACCAGGGTGGTAGTGAAATATCCCAAAATTGCGGGTCTTGGCTCATGGACCTCATACCCGCGAAACCCACCACAGTGTGGAAGACAGTTGATGACGTTCCACTGACCTTGAGACGCGGCGTCTCAGCTCCATCATGAATCTCGAAGCTCGCCAATTCCAATTTCTAAAGTAGGCGGCCTACGGAAGTGGCGGGCGGGACGTGCACGGTTGAGCGTCACGATAGACAGCCACGCCCCAGTAGACAAAGTACAGCAAAAAAAGTTGTAGTGTGAACCCCGCCTTTAGTCACTTGTCAGTTCTTGGTAAGTTTGGTACTAGTCCAGGAGTGTTTCGAGAAAAAAAAAGAGACAACCCCAAAATACCCCATAAATTACTGAAAAAACAAATACCCGACCAAAACATAAATATAACCGATACCGGATACCGATGCAATACTAATACCCGATTGTACCGGTATACCGAAAAAATAAGATAATACCGTTAATACCGGTGCTAAAAATACCGGTATTCGGTATACCGGATCACGGTGCACATTCCCTACTTCACACACGGAGAAGGGGTCAGGAATGCCACCGGAGACGCGGGACACAAGCGCTCCTAGAAGGACTCCCGTGAGCAGTGTGGTTTACTCAACACATGAGTTGTGATACTTGTCACGGATTATTTAATATTCTGGCCTCGGGTCTATTAGACATTAGTTTCAATGGCGTTAGTAAAGAACAGCGTGACATTTAGTATTGTAAAAATTTCCAGTGTACACCTACCGGAGAGCAATAAGGGCCAAATTATATATATAATATATATATATATCATATGAAGCAAGACTTTCTTATAATAATAATCTATATATATGTTTATATATAACACACTTAGTAATATTATTATATAATGAATATCATTACTACACATTAGAGGGAGAAGTACACGAAACGCACTAAAGAAAATATAAAAAAAACCCTCAATAAACACCGTAAAGGAACATGCCATCGTTTTTCAACAACGGTCGCAAAACAGCAGTTTGACGAAAGTGATGTTAATATTCTTTAAATCTGCAGGAAACTGATCAGACTCAGTGGAACTTCTCTTGGCACTGAGTGAACCGGATGAAAGGAATTCACAGGGGGGTAAACAAGACAAAGGCTTATACATTCTTCAAGCACACCATATTGTCATTGGTACGTAAATATTAATTAAGGCTTAACACCAGTTCAGACCAATTTTACGTTAATACCATGGAAGTGTCTGGATAGGAAAAGTAATTGGAACATCCTACACCTTAAGATACAGCTTCAGGAGCGCAATCCCCCTACAGTGGTCACCGGGAAAACTTTGTAAAGTATTTTACTTGGTGTTTGGACCCTACGTTACTGTAAAATAACACCTCACTTAAAAGCGGTAAATACAACGGTACCGATATTGGCGTTTTCCTCTATGCTTTTTAATTTGAAACAATTAAAACCCTAGGACAGAGATAGGCATTACTACATTTTTGTTAAGCTCAACTGAGATCTACCCTAAGCACTACTGCCGTTTCCTTTTTTTGTATAATATAGATTTGAGATTATCAAGTTATCTAATATGTTGCGCAACTTTCTGCGTTTCAATTTCCATCGCATTGCCTTATCGCATGTACCCGATACAGCCTATCTATTTATCCGTCAAACCAATTTTTATTTATTGTTCCTTGATTGGTTTAGCATGTGCTGGAATAGTATTCCACTTTCGAAAACTTGGTACATTAGTAACTCGCAACCAGAGTTTAACGCATGTATTGAAAAATCTTTCCGCGATTTCTGTATTATTTATTTTGGGTACATATCCCCTAAAAAAACAACTTAATGCGGTCATTATCAATGGAATTTTAATCTCGTTTTATACCACAGGGTAAAGGCCGTTGAAATTTGGAATTCTTTTCCTAAATAAACTTTTTTCTCGAAAGTAAAATCCAAGTTCTGAGATAATTAGGGAGAAAATCATTAATTATCCGCCATTTTCCGCAGGGCTAGTACTGATACATTCCACGGCTAATGTTTTTTTTCAAACGATCAAAAAGGCGCTTCACGCTGGCTTTCAGTCTCCAGTTCCGTGTGTGTGTATGTTGTACCAGAAAAGATTCCCCATCTCCACCACACATAGCCAAATATGAGATATTAACAAAACGCATTCTCAGAGAAAATAACGGTCCCATATCCACCTATTTATAGTATTTTGTCTGTCCACCCCATATTACTTATATTTTTCTTTAAAAACGTTAGATTGGAGTCGCAAAAGGAGGACATCAAACACAAACGAATGTATTTGTGTTGCTGGGACTTTTCTATGTGAGTGTCGGGGGGGAAGGGTTTCTAGCTGGCGAAGAAGTGGAGAAATAGGAAAGGGCAAACTGAAAGTGGGAAGGATGGGGTAGGGAAGACAGAAAAAAGTTTAGTGGCTGAAGTGGAGAGGTTAAAACGGGTTGGGATGGGAAAGAAACAAAGGGCCGGGATGGGAAAGGGAACGAGGCAGTAAAGAAGGAAATATAATAGTAGTGAAATGATCGGAAAAAAAAAGTGAGATATAGGAAAGGGGTTGATAGAAAGCGAAGGATAAAAACAGTAGGAGGAAAAAAACGCAAATAGTTACATTAAATAGAAATTCAAAGTAGAAGAAACGGACCTTCAGAACGGGAAAGTGGAAAAGGTCAATAGGGGAATTCAACATTTAGTGAGAAAAAATGTGAAATGAACGGAAAAGGCGCATGGAAGAAATATTATTACACTTCCTGTTAATTTCACTAATGGTGTTACCTTTTACTATGTTGATTGTTAAGGTATACTAGGGTCAACCATTTAATCATTACAGATAGGTTCAATGACAGTAGGGGTGAATTTGCCTCAAAGTGTGTGTAGGTTAATAAAAAAAATAGTCGGAGCGGTTTCTTTTTAGGCTTATTAATATATAAGTACCCGAAACGAGGACAATGGGCTACGTACTGGCACTGGATAAGATGGCTACGGAGTATGGTTGTCCCCATGGGCTCCGGTACCAGAAAAATTAACAGTTTTTGCTTCTGTATTTTTCGATGGGTTTCCAGAAGGTTGAGAATTGCAGGTTGCTTGGTATCAGGAGGACCAGAAGAGCAACCGCGGGGACATGGTATTAGTTAATGCGGAGGTTAGCTAAAGAGATCGCCCACATCCTCGGTTATAGTATTGACTCGTTTGGGAGGATTCCTCCAGAACTGTTCGAGGTTTTTACCAGGAGTGCTGAGTTCTTTGATAAACAGATTCACCATATTTGTTGTCTGACTTAGCACTGTAAGCTTCATGTGCCAACAAAAGAAGAAAATCTCACAAGGTAACCATACTGTGTTTCATGTTGGAGAATAACTTGACTTGAATTGACTTGACAAAAGGAACCTTGACATATGGCCATAGAGTTAGTGTTTAGTAGCAGTCATCAACTCGGTTTGATTGTGCTCGGTGACGCTCGGAGTACCCAATGACCTGTGGGATACTTTTCAAAACGTGAAACTACAGGCTGACCAAAGGAGTGTACTGGGGAGCGCCCGAGGTTCTAAGACCTGGGGTTTTGTCTCGGACGGAGGACGATGGTGACAAATCGGAGAAGAGTCGTGCTGCCAGAATGGCTGGAACTCAGGACCAGCACACGGCTCTCTGTCACCGCCCAGACTAGAAACCGTCTGGGGAGAGGAACAATGGAGGAAGGAATGTCCAGGAAGTCTCGCTGAGGTATGTCGAGGGCCATTTGGAACGCTAATGACCTCGGTCCGAACCCGCCTGCCGTAGCCCTAAATAAGCTCATTCCAAGCTCCATTCTCGGCGGGTTGCTATTCGAAGCAGCAGTATGGGTCAGAGTTAACTTGGGCAGTGTTATCATTGGGGCGGACCCTCCAAAAGTAGCAGCTGCACACCACAGGGTTACAGGCAGTTGGATTGCCCGAGTCCTCCATGCCCGAAAACCGTCACCCTTCTTCTGACGAAGTCAGAGAGCTGTAGCAAAGCTTTGAGGGGCGGAGAAGGCAGCTGGGGGTGTAAATATCAGTGCGGGAGCTCCTCAAAGCTGTGGGTGAGGCCATGATCCGCGGTTGCAGCTTTCCTGACTGCTGTGTGGCAATCACTCATGGTTACCAATTCATGACTGGAAAAAGGGGGCTGGTGTCCCTATCTAGAAAAGGGGGAAAAGGGGACCGTCAGGACTGCAACAATTAACCGCGGGTTATTGACACTATGTCTCAGGCGTGGCCAGGGCAAGGGTCCTTTGCCCCTTATTGCTGACCAAGGAATCTGCAGGTCATCTGCATGAGAAGCACAGAACCTCAGCAGTGGGTTACACGCTGGTTAAGTCAACAACGGGGACCGTTATCCTAAGCGCTTGCTTGCAGGCCTAGTTGATCTAAAGGAAGGCGTATTGCACTCATTGCATCGTGAGTCACTCTGAGATCTTTCGCGACTCACGGGGATTCCTGCAAGGGGCTATTAGGGCTTGATGAAACTGGTCTTACTCTGGGACTGAGAGTGCATGAAGTGTTTTGGGGGGAGGTGATCTGTAGCTTCTTTCCTGTTAATAACATGTAGTGAGGTAAGGGATGGTTCTTGCCCCATCACTTTATAACTATTGTATGGGACTGGGGTTCATTGAGCCAAAGAGTTCCAGATACAGAATCAGGAGTTTGGGATCAAAGTAGATCCAAAAGTGATGTGGTGGAGAATCCCCGGCAACACTGAAATCACTGAATCTTGTTTTTTGACGATGATGCCGTAATCTTTGCTAATCTCTGGAGGGTCCAGTGGACTCAGCAATGGTTGATGTCTCTCGAGGGCGGCTTGCACGAAGGGAGGAAAAAGCCTTGGGGACTTGAGGCTCCTGACTAACGGACTACGGTTCCAGGTGTTTGGAAGGCTTACTAGAATAAACAGTACAGGTCTTGTTCATGCGTGCGGCGGCGGGAAATCATGGAGATCTTGGAAAGTTTGCATACCTTTGGTAAGCGCAGTTCCAAAATGACGGGGGGTTCACGTCATTTGTATGTGGAAGTGTACTGGAGATTGGCTTAGCCACGGTGTGAGGACTCGCTCAGCGAGGGTATTGGCGTTTGTCGGGTACTTGCGCACGGGAGGACCAAGATCCGGATCTTCAAGGTCCAAGTTGATCACGGTTTTACCTTCCGTTTGTTATTCTACTCTATGGTTGTGAGACATGGACCACAAAATAGCGATTTGAAAAAGTATCGAATCGATGCTTTGGTAATAAGGTGTTTCGCAGAATCATGGGGGTATATCGTGGCGATGGTATTACTGTGTCAAATCATCGATTGCAACGGGAGGAATGAATCGAGGCCTATTACCTGCATAGTTCGTCAAGCGCCAAATTCGGCTATTGTGGGACAATGGTGTCACGCTACCACCTGAAACCGATCCTTTCCCCATCGTTGTTGTAAGAGACGTAAGAGACAATCCTGGGCGTGGCACGGAGGCCAAAGGGGGCCACAAAGGTTGTGGCTGGTGCAAGTTGATGTTTCTTGTCGATACGTGGCTTGGTATGGGGAAAGGACTCTGCATGGGGGGAATCGCGCGTGGTGGGACTCCCCGGGTTGGCTTGGTATGGGGAAAGGACTCTGCAATGGGGGACTCACTGAGTGGTGACCCCGGTTTGATTGGTATGGGAAAGGGACTCTGCATGGGGACTTGCGCGTGGTGACCCCGGGAGTGGCGTAGGATAGGGTGGGGCGAAAGCGATGCCGCCCCCTGGTGTAGCCCACCACATGATTGGATTGAGTTGAGTAAACGAGGAAATAACAATATCAGTTATGTAAAATATGTACAATGTGGAGGGGAGAGCGATAGTCACAGGTTCTCAATACGGCCAAAGGGAAACTTAAGTCTTAAAGACAGGCCTGAAATTCCATTTACAGTGAACAGACAGCGTTAACACCACACGAGTTACTCACGTACAGAGAAATTTTACGTGAGTGTTAGCGTCGCGCTTCTCGCTTCCTGCAACTTCCGGCCAGTTCGGATAATTATATAGGGGGAGTTCGTCTTTTGTTGGACAGTGCTTACACATGCTTGTACGTGCAATCCTTATCAACTGTCATATAAGTGGGCAATCCAGCTATGTTGCCGCTCATCTTGTATGATGGTGAAACAGGTCAACATATCTGTTCATTTGTGTGATGATGACCACCACAGCATAGACACAGTCTGTTTTCACCTTCCAAGATAGTTTATCAACTGCGAAATAAGTGCAATCACAGGTTGGTCGTCTCTGGTGGACACAGTGCTTTTTTTGGTAACAAACACATACTACTCCCGGCCACTGTCTGTTAACATAGGAATAATTATACACGACATAGGTATTCAAAGTAATTAATTACACAATCTCTACCCTATTCGTGCCCTTCAATATCACGCCTCGGTTCACCTAAAACACAATCGCGTCCTCGCAGATGGTCTAGATCAGTGCTCTTTCAAAAACATATTCTTGGATGTTCTCGTCCACCTTCAAGTAGTGAGTTGGTAAGAGATGTCCACCAACAAATTATTTTCTATTTAACATGCACTCACGGCTCTGACAGTTTAAATTCTAAACTATATCATTCTACAAAATATATAGGTAGGAAAAGGCCGCTTCACTATCATTTTGTTAACAGTTTACATATTCTTCGTTATAATAATACATTTGCAGTCTTTAAAAACTATAAATATACTAGTAAAAAATAAAAAATTTACCTTTGGGATTTACACAGCAAATTTTTTGCAGTTTTTGTTCAGAAACTAAAGTAAAAATTGCAACCTCTACGGCGTTATATTTGTTAATCCAGAAAACAAAGGTTTTTGTCTTCCAGAAACCAAAACTCAGGCTGGGGCTGTTGCAAATGGTCTGCTAAAAGTTAATCGATGGTTATCAGGGACAATTTTCAAAGTTGCAAACCTGCATAAGAGGATCCAAAGAAATTCAGAATGAAGTTCCTTTTCACATCCTGATCTTAATTAAAAACTAAGTTGAGAAACTTTTGATGACACAGAAATGGATGTTGGCATCTGCACAATCATGGAAGTAGTCTTCTCAAAAATTGCTTATCCTTGTAGTCCTAACTATCAAGCAGGACAAACCCCAGCATTGCAATGAATAGAATGCCAAATGTTACGAACGCTGGCTTTTTAAGAATAACCACGGAAGCTCCACATAGGGCATCAGAATGATTAAGTTCCATCATGTGGAAGGTCTGAGGTGTTTTGGAACAAAGAGTTCAAGGTTTCTGGATCCAAAGTCAGGTGTCTGGTAATTCCAGGGGGGGACATTCGTTACCTCCAGACTCTGCTGTCTGCATACCAATGTACCAGCCACTGCCAGCCAGCCAATATAGGTATCCCACAGATTCAAAATCAGACACACACCTCTTTCCTACATTGCTTAACATTTTTCCACCTCACCTTCAGATGAATCCAATTATTTCTCTATACCTGTAGAATAATATCCCAACCTTTCGTAGTATAAATTACTCCCATAGATTTATATTTGTCTCTTATCCTATACCGACCCATCGTAGGCATGATTACTTCGTCGACACCCACCTGTCCACCCCAAGGACGCCGTCCGCCCCTCGCACTCCAGTCTCCCTGTCCACCTTTAGGTGGGACGTCATCCAGTTGAATAGGCACTTGTCTAGAGCATATAGATAGGATAAACCTGTTACGTAATGTGTCCTTAGCGATTCTTGGGCGTTGCTGACAATGCTCCTTGAAGGTGCCTATTACAAGTTGAGGGCTTTCCAGACAGCATAGCAAGAGAATCACAATAACATGATTATTAAAAATAGGAGTTAATGACAGATGGATAATGTACAGACGGGACTTAAATAACTGGTTAGGGAGTCCTGAACATTCAGTTTTCGACAAAAATATGCATGATGGCATTCATGAAAATGAGGTGGACCGTCAGAATAGGGCTATTAAGTACATACTGATACTAGAGTTTTACATTAATATGTTATTATTTCAAGCTATTAATTCAATATGAAACATTTACTATGAAAAATGCGAAAGTAAAGAAACCATGGTGTGTTTACAATCAATTTATTTACGCCCGAATGGCGCAGCAAAACCTATTGACAGGCATGGCCATGGAAATAAATGGTTAAAGGCACTTCGGGTCTCCGAAGGGCCAGCTTGAACACCACACACACAACCACACAACACACCACACAACACACACATAACAACCACACACAAAGGGACAAAGTATATGTTAGGACAAGTCAAGGGACGGCAACAACGAGTGGGCTGCCAAGGAAGCACCACCTGGTCAACCGAAACTTCTGCCCGAGGAGACGACACGTACCGAGGGTTCTTGTGGCCGCGGGCACCACACGGGGGAGAGGCGGCCGGGGCGGGACGGCAGGAGGGCAGGGTTATCGAATACGAGCGGCAAAGGAGATCCATTGCTTCTCCGCGGAATTAGTGCAACGGAAAGCAATAATGAACTTCTGAGATTCAACCAAGGTCTGCAGGGAAGTCTCCAAAGTGGCGTGCTGTTCAACCAAACGATCCAGGTGAGCTTCGACTCCATCAAAAGCCGCTTCAAGTGAAGAAATCCGGTACTGGAGAGCGGCAACAGTATCGCGAAGTGCAGTCACCTGCGGAGAGACCGAAGTGGTAATTAAGGCAGGGGGAGGGGTACAGCGGGGAGGTGCGAGTTGAGGCATTCTCGCGGCAGCGGGAGCGGTGACAGCCCTAGAGCCCTGACAGACCTGAGGAGGCGTCGAAGCATCGTTGAATCAGAAGCAGGGACTGGTGGTGGAGGGGGGGCGCGGTGAGGGCACGAGTGGGAGTCGTAGGGGCCGGAGCACCACGCACCGCTCCGCTGCGGAACAATACCGAGAGATGTGACCAAAGCCCCAGCATCGAAAGCACCACGGCTGCTCATCCTCCATCCTGCGAAACTCACAGGATGGTAGGCAGGGAAGGAAGCTAAATGCGACACTCGGGGAAGATGGCTGAGGAAGGCTCCAAGTAACGACCAAACGGTTAATAGCCGAGCACTTCTGGTAGAAGCGGCGAGCCGAGTAGGCGCCCGGCAGCTCCTTGGCCAGGGCTGGATCACTGCAGACAGTGTAACGGGTAAGGAGGTACGTAGGAAACTTGCGGGGCCTGTCCGGCGAGTCTTGGATCTCGAGAGGAAGGGATAATATAAGGGCCGTACTTCTAAAATCTTTCGCCTGTGCTGGCGAAAGCGTTCGCCAGGCGCTCCACGATTTCTTACTTTTAAACGCCACGAGGGCTCCGCCAGGCGCTGCTCCGCCAGGGCTGGCGTAGGAGAAGTATTGGAATAGCCTGGTGAACGTGAGTTCTGGTGAGACCCTTTCAATGGGCGATCAACATTTTTTGCATTCAGTTTATACTTTTTACAATACTACTAAGCATTTCATGAGATAGGAAACCTATGCGACGGTAAATATGTGTATGACAAGTTTTTTCATGGAAAATAAGTCATGTATATTATTTTCAAAACACCATCGAGGTTCCAGCGCAGCAGACAGCACCAGACACCTCCACCCCCGAGGTGAGTGTATTTTGCCTTTCGTCCAATTTTTTTGGTTTAGGGACCATTTGCACATTGATGTATACATTGGATGTTTTGGTGATGGCATCTTTACATGAGCTATATCGAGGCCTCCACCTCATAAATTTCGTGAACGTGATTATTTAGGTGACCATTTTTTGTTGACATAATTGAATTTGTTTTTTT
>JACEEZ010009253.1:30000-40000 GCA_016584305.1 Chionoecetes opilio | reverse complement strand
GCACAAATGTATATATATAAAAAAATAATAATAATAAATTTAAAAAAAATATATATATACAAAAAAAATTCTTCTAAATTTTTGAACAAAATATCCAAACCTAGGACGTCATTAATTATTTTCGTTTTCTTCACTCATGCATCGTCTTGGTCATGTCCTTGTTATACAAGTCATTCTTTAGTGACTCGTTCATCTCTGCACACTCAACATTATTTATTAATTCACCTCTTCATTCATTTACTTACAATTTTCACTCACTTATATTTGTCCGACACGATTTGGCTCATTATTCATTCACATTTTGATTCATTTATCTTTTATCGAAGTTATATATCTTTCATTTCTCATTCAGTCATTCATTCATTCACATACTAATACTTAAACTACTATGTAATGTTTCGTGTATAGTTTTCATTTTGTTCTACCTCTATTTTTTATTTCATGACTTGTCAAATATGGAAGAAGGGGGAAAGTTACTTCTAAATTGTGAGTCTTAAAAGATATTTTAAAATTGACCTCTCTCTCTCTCTCTCTCTCTCTCTCTCTCTCTCTCTCTCTTCTCTCTCTCTCTCTCTCTCTCTTCTCTCTCTCTCTCTCTCTCTCTCTCTCTCTCTCTCTCTCTCTCTCTCTCTCTCTCTTCTCTCTCTCTCTCTTCCCCTCTCTCTCTATCTCTCTCTCTCTCTCTCTCTCTCTCTCTCTCTCTCTCTCTCTCTCTCTCTCTCCTCTCTCTCTCTCTCTCTCTCTCTCTCTCTCTCTCTCTCTGGAGTTCACCTCGCACCCTGGTCGTGAACGGACCTCCTCCCCGTTCCCTCCTGTCTCCGTTGTTAGTCGTGGTGGTTGAGTCCTCCTGTCTCCGTTGTTAGTCGTGCATGGTTCCCACCATGACGTCTACGTGGAGGCGCCCCGAGGACCCACCTGACGACGCCGGCTTCACCCTCCAGAAGAAGCGCTTCAGGGTGACGAAGCATTCTTCACAGCAGAGTGGTGCCACGGCTGCGGAACGACCAATCCCGGTGTGGAGGGTTGTCTGGCATGACGACTTTCCCAGCCCCTATCAGCTTGTTCCGTGGTTGGAGTCCGAGCTTCGGCTCGCCCTCAAGCTGGATGTCTCCGCCTCCGGGGAGTTCCTTCACCGGGGGGCGACTGAGGACGCCGCCGCCACCCGCCAGGAAGTAGCTGATGGCCAACCACGGGGCATCGTGTTGGCAAGGAGGGAACCCAGCAGGAGAGGTGTCCTTGTAGGATACCCCACTGGCCTCCCCCTGGACCCTGTATTGGAGCACCCGCTCGTCGTGTCGGCGGTGCGGTGCTCGTACAGCGCAGGCCTTAAACGGCACCTCCCGACCCGGCAGGTTCAGCTGACGCTGCAGGGGCACATCCCCGCCGTCCTGGACCTTGGCTGCTTCGGGACATTCGCGGTGCGCAGGTACATCCAGGAACCTGTCCGTTGTTACCGTTGCCAGGCGTTTGGGCACTACCAGCGCCAGTGTCAGCGGTGGCAAGAGCTGTGTGGTGTGTGCAGTGGGGAGCACGCTTCACGGGCCTGCATCCGCCTCCTCCGGGAGGGTGGTGAGCGGCCCGTGGCTCGGTGCCCCAACTGCGGTGCCAGGCATCACGCCTGGAATCGTCGCTGCCCTGCCCGGCTCCGGCTGATTCCTGGATCCACGGTTCCTCGCCAGCTGCAGTGGAAGGAGGCTCCCCTGCTTCCACCTCGGTCTACACCCCAGCTCCCCGTTCCACGGAATGAAGACGCCGCCGAGACCCGACGGCCCGCCGCAGGAGGAGGAGGAAGAGGCCCAGCGCAACCGTCTGTTTTCCCCTGTGGGGGATATGGACGTGGACGCCCAGGCCCCCGTGATGACGCAGGTCCCAGCCCCCTTGGAAATGGCGGCCGTTGGAGGGGAATTGCAGCTTGCTGTGGCCCCCCGCCATGCCGCCGCGTCCCAGTGCAGGCCGCTTACCTCTTTGGTCGAGTGCGGGACGCAGATGGAGGGACGGCTCTATACTTACGGGGAGAAAGCCCTACTCTTACTGCTTGTGTCATTTGAGTTCCTGGTCAGTCAGGAAACTGTGGCTGTTCGTTCCCGTGTTTCGCATCAGCCAGCTTATGTGAGGCAGGCGCTGCGTGAAGGCCGCAGGCCAGACGTGCGGCTGCCCACGGAGAGACCGATAGACATGCCGGCCTACCATCGCCGCCGTGGTGAAAGTGCCTGGGTGAGCTATGACCCCGCCGCCGGGAGTCATTGATAACCCCAGTTTCTATCTGTTTGCATGTGCTTCTTTGTATTTATTGTGTCCTTTGTGTATATGTCAGCCTGACGCCTGTGGGCGTAATAAATTTATTCCAACAAAACAAAAATCTCTCTCTCTCTCTCTCTCTCTCTCTCTCTCTCTCTCTCTCTCTCTCTCTCTCTCTCTCTCTCTCTCTCTCTCTCTCTCTCTCTCTCTCTCTCTCTCTCTCTCTCTCTCTCTCTCTCTTATTTGTCTATTTACGCTTCTCCTCATATATACAGGGGTAGGAAAAAACACGTGGAAAAATAAATTTGAATAAGAAGGAAAACTTGATACAAAGGTGTTTAAAGTGCGTTAAGAATAATTGTAAAAATTCATCAGAACATTAAATTTTCATCCTTTGGGCCAGTGTGCTGAGAAACAATAAGAGAAAAAGGACACTGCCAGATGTTCTCTTATTCAAAAAAAGTTTCCCTTCTCTTTTGTTTCTTTTATATTATATTCCAGGTTCAAATCCTTCTATTACCATAATTTTACTTCACGTTGTTCTCCTCCTGTTGAAAGGGATACGGAAAAGACGCAATGTTTAATTTACCATTGCTGTAAATAAAAAATATAAATAGTTACAAATAAGAAAAAAATAATGTAGGACAAGAATAAGAACATTGAAAAAAGGAAAGTAAAAGAACGATAGGAAAAGAAAGGGAAATAAGAAAAATGTGGGTCACGATAGGTCACACAGGTGCTGCTGGTGACGGTGGTGCTGCTGGTGACGGTGGTGCTGCTGGTGGCGCTGGTGCTGCTGGTGACGGTGGTGCTGCTGGTGACGGTGGTGCTGCTGGTGACGGTGGTGCTGCTGGTGACGGTGGTGCTGCTGGTGACGGTGGTGCTACTGGTGGCGCTGGGAGTACAGCCGCTATCGGTGCTGCTGCTGCCGTCGGCCGCATTGGTAGTGGCATAAGGGTGGTTTCGCATACGTCAGAGCCAAACAGATCCTCACCACACAGAATGGGACTCAGAAGACGCGGAAGGAAGTAATCATCATGAGGTAGTTGTATACTAAATTTTTGTACATATTTATATAACTTCCAATGTCTTTAGAGTTACCATTTAGTTCTCTGAGTGATGATAACTTGTTACATTGTCTTGAGTGTGAAACTCCTAGCGGGCCTCAAACTATGAAGATTTTCATGATTTATATTTTGACCCTTAGCTATACACGATGAGAATATAATAATGATTTAGATGTAATTATTTGTATACGCATTTACGATACACTTAGTGTTCCGACAATCTAATCTGTTTCCTTGATTCCCTCAATTATTTAATTGCAATAGCACAGTTACTCTATTAAGTTTAAATATTCGTTCAATACCTTCTAATCTACAATATTTCACTGACTCTGTTTTATCTATAACTAATGCTGGTATGAAAATTGACATTTTGGGTTTCACAGAAACAAGGCTTGACCAAGTACTTGTTCCCTTATACCAACTACCAGGATATAATATGTATACTAATTGCAGAAACAGGTATGGGGGAGGAATAGCGCTATATGTTACTAGTAAGTATTACGCAACTATGTCTGATGATTTTTCATTGCTGAACAATTCTTTAGAATGTATTGGTGTTAATGTTACAATTATGGGTAAACTGTACTTATATTTATGTATCTATAGGCCACCCAGGGATAATCTAAATGTTTTTCTGACTTCTTTAACGGATATTCTAACATTAGCAAAGGATAGAAAGTATGATGGCATATTTGCCCTTGGAGATTTCAATTTGGACCTGATAACCTACAATGACAACAAATATGTACGTGAATTAATTAGCATAATGTACTCATTTTCTTTGTTTCCATTAATCACTAGGCCCACTAGAATCACCGACACTACTGCAACACTGATAGATCACATATGGACTACACAGGTAGAATTCAATGTAGATAATCTCATAGTGGAAACAGACATATCTGATCACTTTCCGATAATTTCTCAGTTTAAACTCTACACCCTTAAAGTAAACCCACCCTCATATAAAGAGATTAGAATATATTCGAATGTAACTCTTGAAAATTTCAGTAATGACCTAAGCCAGTTATCTTGGAATGACGTTCTACAGAGCCAACATGCAAATGAGTCATACACAATATTCCATCAAAAGTTTGATCAACTATATCAGAAACACTTTCCAGTGAAAAAAATCCGTATCCGCTCCAGAGATAACATCAGCCCCTACATTACCTCGGCCCTAAAAAACAGTATTAAAGAAAGAAATAGACTGGAAAGGCTCGCAAAAAAATGGCCCTTAACTTATAAGGAGACCTATCGTATTTACAGGAACAAATTAACTTCTATATTATGAGAGGCAAAACATAAATATTATAAAGATCAACTCAAATCTAACCAAGGTAATCCTAAGTCACATTGGAAAACAATTAATTCAATAATTGGCAGAACGTCAAGCACAACCAAAAATATCAAATAGAGTTACAGCCACCCTGTGTAGACACTTCTGACAAATTTAACGAACACTTTTTAAGAATGGGAAACATTACAGCAAATGATCATGTCAATGAAGATTATGTCAAGTATTTACCTAACCCTCCTCTTTTTTTCTATATCTAGCACCAACTAATCGTATAGAAATTGAATGATATATAAAATCACTCAAATCTAACGCTTCCGGAGTTGATGACATATCAGCTATAGTACTAAAATATAATTCATCTTTACTGTCACCTCCCTTGATGCATATTTTCAATCTGTCCTTGAAGACAGAAACTTTTCCAGAGACTTTAAAAAAAGCTAAAGTAATTCCCTTACACAGATCTGGCAAAAGAACTGATATTAATAATTATAGACCAATCTCGATTTTACCAGCTTTCAGTAGGATACTAGAAAAAATTATCACGCTTCGTTTAGTGGATTACTTAGAAAATAATAATATGCTCACTTTTTATCAACATGGTTTCCGAACTAATCATTCTACAGAGTCAGCAATTCTTCAGTTTGTCTCCAATGTTTACAAGCTATTAGATGAAAAATATTATGTTATTGGACTATTCATTGACTTTTCTAAGGCATTTGATACCCTAAACTATGATATTTTCCTTAAAAAGCTTGAAAATATGGGTATCAGAGGACTGCCATTACAAATATTTAAAAGTTACATAAGTAATAGAACACAATCGGTCTATTGTAATTCAACATTTTCTAATACTAAATTTGCAACTACAGGTGTTCCACAAGGATCAGTTTTAGGACCAATCCTTTTTCTCATATACATTAATGACATTATATATTCTAGCACTAAATTCAAATTTATAATATATGCAGATGACACCAATCTTCTAATAGCCGATAAAAAAAAATCCTCATTATATCAAAATTTATGTACGGATTTTAATTATGTAAATAACTGGATTAAATTTAATAAATTAAAACTCAATATTTCCAAGACAAATTATTTATTTTTTCAAAATAGATCAGTAAAAAATGATTTGCCTCCATTAATGCTAGAGGGTAAATGAATAGAACGAGCTGCCTATACAAAATTTCTTGGTGTATATATTGATGAATATTTAAACTGGAACCATCATACTAACGAGGTATGTTTGAAGCTATACAGATGTTGTGGTGTGCTGTACAGAGTAGGGAGTCATCTTACAACTGATGCAATGATAAGTATTTATTATACATTATATTACTCTTATATAAATTATTGTATTTCTGTATGGGCATGTACTTGGCCATCTTTCCTAGACAAACTAATAGTGGCACAAAAGAAAATTTTAAGATGTATTTTTTTCATAGGAAAATTTGACTCCACAGCCAACATATTCTCTAAACATAATCTGTTAAATGTAAAATCTATTCATCAGTATTTTTTATTATTATCAATATTTAGAAACCTTAAATATTCTGAAACTCAACTTTTGGAATTCATAGACAGACAACACATCACGAGAAGTAATGACAGTAATCTTAAGTGTCCACGATTTAACACAACACTCTTTAAAAATAGTATTGTGTGTAATGGTCCTCATACATTGAACACACTACCAACAGACATCAAAAAGTTTACTGCTACTGACAATTTATTTATGTTTAAGAAGAAATTAAAACCACATTTGCTAGCTAACCAGACTTCTTAAGCCTTCAATTAATAAACCTTGATTTTGTAAATATCTTAGTTATTATTGTTGTTATTATGTTAGTATTATTACTAGGTCACAATAGCTGATCAATGTAAAAATAACTGTTATTAAGGGTTGCCTGTAATACATATTGTATCTATATATATATATATATATATATATATATATATATATATATATATATATATATATATATATATATATATATATATATTATATATATATATATATATATATATATATATATATAAATCCGTCTGTCAGGGAGCTAACGCTCGACAGACTGTGCCTCAACACTACATAATATCAATCTCAGTTTATATTGTAATATTTGATGGCAATAAATTTACTTACTTACTTACTCACTTACTTTACTTACTTACACAGCTGATGCAGGGTATCGACAAATCACGTCACGTTTGGCGCAATGTGCAAATGTATCGTTCATTTTCCTGCCATCAATACGAAATGAAATACGAAAGTTTATGACTGTCGATGAAATTAATGAACACAATAAATACGCTTATATGAAATACAATGAAGATAAAAACGACGTGGCCAGTTTATATACACACGCTGGTCGAGGAGGGTAAATAGACTCAATACTATGGAATCACACTCTGTATTAAACTGTGATACGTAAGTAACAGTTCGTCAGGCAGTCAGCCAATGACACAGTTCCCTGACATCACGCCATTGTAACTCTGTTTGATAAATTTAAGCTTCGTGGATGTTCTGTATATGCGACATGTTAGTGCAGAGGTATTCAGGATTTAGTAGCGGGATGATGCGCTACGCTACTAAATCCTGAATACCTCTGCACTAACATGTCGCATATACAGAACATCCACGAAGCTTAAATTGGGGTATTATAATGAAGCATTGCATGGATAAAAAACATTTTAATTATTTCCCATAAAACCCACGTGTACTAAAAAAGAAACTTTAATCAAACCCCGTGTACTGAAACCAAATTGTAATAAAACCCCCGTGTACTGAAAAAACTGTAATAAAACCCACGTGTACTGAAAATAATGTAAAAAAAACGCAGGTGTACTGAAATAACTTTAATAAAAACCCCGTGTACTGAAAAAAAATTCATAAAACCTACGTGTACTGAAAAAAAACTGTAATAAAACCCCCGTGTACTGAACTTACTTTAATAAAACCCCCGTGTACTGAAAAAACTTTAATAAAACCCCCGTGTACTGAAATAACTTTAATATAACCCCAGTGTACTGAACAAAATTTAATAAAACCCCCGTGTACTGAAATAACTTTAATAAAAATCCCGTGTACTGAAAAAATTAAATAAAAACTACGTGTACTGAAAAAGCTTTCATAAAACCCCCGTGTACTGAAATCACTTAAATAAAACTCCCGTGTACTGAAAAAACTGTAATAAAACCCAAAGTAACAAATACCAAGTAAACCCACTTCGTATACAAGAAAAAAAAATTCCCCGCGCATCTGGCAACTCCGGTCAAATAGTGACGTCACTGGAACGTTCTCTCCTCAAGGCTGCTTCGAGAGAGAGAAGAGAGAGAGAGAGAGAGAGAGAGAGAGAGAGAGAGATAGAGAGAGAGCGTTCCAGCACGTCACTATTTGACCGGAGTTGCCAGATTTTTCTGTTCGTATACGAAGTGGGTTTACTCTGTATATGGTACTCTGATAAAACCAACGTGTACTGAAATAACTTTAATTAAACCAACGTGTACTGAAAAAAACTTTAATAAAACCCCCGTGTACTGAAAAACTTTAATAAAACCCCCTTGTACTGAAAAAAAACTTTAATAAAACCCCCGTCTACTGAAAAAACTAACAAAACCTCCGTGTACTGAAAAACTGTAATAAAACCCACGCGTACTGTATTGTCTATTATGTTAGTGAATAATATATGCATGAGAGGCAAGTTGTGACTCTGTTATCCGTTAATAACACGTACCATACCTATTTAATAGTGCGGAAGAATATGAAAAATTATTGAAGAAAAAAGTAAAAAAGAGTATATATAAAAATGAGTAAAAAAGATGAAGACAATAAATGTTTTCAAGGTATTGGCGGGGTTAACAGATATTACTGATGGCTTAGGACGACTTGAATTTCTAGGGAGAAAAAAAGTGAAGGTTGAAATGTTGAGTCAGATTTTTTTACTTCTTTTTATTTACATATATGCCTATAGCGCCTTTAGGCGCTATCCAGGGGTGGATGATAGGCCCTGGAGGCTCACTTGAGGGCTCTGATGGTTGGCCCTTTCCCATGGTGGCGCATGCAGGATTTTTATGGTGACGCCTGTGATTAGAGGCTCATGCCCCCCCACCCCCCCTCCCCCGTGCGTCCTCCGATGCACTCGCAGTCGAAGGTAGAGTTAATGATCTGGGCATGTGAGTGTTCTTAGGCCACTCAACACTGCAGAAAGATTTTACGTTGATTTGTGGTTCTCACTCTGGATCGGGTCACTCGGGTCACCGAGAATGCCACTCTGAGACACTAACCACTCTGCTACCGCCTTACCATAAGGCGCACCGCATATGTTAGTTCATGGTGGTGGTGATGGTTGTTGCAGTAGTAGTAGTAGTAGTAGTAGTAGTAGTAGTAGTAGTAGTAGTAGTAGTAGTAGTAGTAGTAGTAGTAGTAGTAGTAGTAGTAATAGTAGTAGAACAATAATAATAATAATAATAATAATAATAATAATAATAAAAATAATAATAATAATGATAATAATAATAATAATAATAATAATAATAATAATAAGAGGAAGGAGAAGACCAAAAAAAACAATACCATCCCTTCTTCGTCTACTGTTGCAAAATAAAAGGAATTAAGCTGCGAGGAGAGTTTATTAGGAAGGCGACTGGACTGTGCTTTCATTTAATTTAAGGGTTGACTGAGTAACGTTCCTGGAAACTAGGTGTGACGAAGGGTGAGTCTTAGCCCCCTCTCCCTTTCGACGTGGCAAATGGACGTTATGGGGCAGAGAGGATGACTATAGAGGTAAACCTTTTCGATGTTTCTGAGAGGGAAAAGGAAGGACGAGAAGGCGTAGAGGGAATATTGGGGTGAACGCCTTAGTGCCTTCAATCTTCTCTGTGGTTAATGGAGTGATGAGGGCAACAGGGGAAGTAAAGAAGAGGTATCATAGCTTTTATTGAGAGAGAGAAAGCAAGGATAGGAGAGGAAGGAAGAGTGGAAGCTAGGAAGTTCATCCGTGGTTCGTGTGTTCCTGTTAAGTCCATCCTCCCGTGGCGTTGGGTGAGGAACTTTGCAAAGCTCCGGCGTCTTGGCTAAGGAAATGGAAGTTATGATAAAGGGAATGACGGTAGAAAAGAAGAAAGGAAAGTGGTGCAGCATAGATACATACACGTGAAAGAAGGAAAAAGGAAGGGAAGTGGTGCAGTACAGATACATAAATATGAACGAAGGAAGAAGGTTGAAAAGAGCAAGAACATCTCACGGGCAATTAAAGGGGAAACAGAAAAAAAATATTAGTATGGGAAGAAATATGTTCAGAATAAACATAAATGAAGGATGTGAAAATTTGGAAAGAAAAACATAAACGACTAGGGAGAAAAGGAAATAAAAAGCATAATAATATTTTAAGGGAAG
>JACEEZ010009253.1:0-22500 GCA_016584305.1 Chionoecetes opilio | reverse complement strand
TAACTAAATTAAAAAAATTATGAAATCGGGTAATTTCCTACCTAATATATGTTTATCAGTATATAATGTATACAGTTATCTGCGGAAATGTATGTTCTATAATATTATCAAATAAAAACCAGTACAACACACTAAAGAAATGCCATTACGAGACTTTCAAGAAATATGCATGAAGTTAAACTCCTCGCCATTTAATATTTTGCGAAAAAACTTTTTACATGGAGAATATAAATAGAAGTGGAATTTAATTAGCTTTCCATTGATATATTTCTTTTTCTGATAAATTAGTTAGAACTATGCATAAATTAGCGTTAATTAAATATAGAACATCATGAAAGCGGGAAATTTTTTCCCGATTGATGATGTTATTTATTTAGTTAACGCTAATCTATGCATGGCTCTAACTCATTTATCAGAAAACTAAACATATCAATGGAGCAAGGTAATGAAATTCCGCTTCTATTGATATTCTCCATGTAAAATGTTTTCACGCAAAATATTAAATGACGAAGAGTTTAAGTTCATGCATATTTCTTGAAAGTCGCATAATGGCATTTCTTTAGTGTCTTTTAGGTTTTTTTATATGATAATATTATAGAACAAACATTTCCGAAGATAACAGCATATATTTTATACTGATAAACATATATTAGGTAGAAAAATATCCGATTTCATGATTTTTTATATATAGTTAACGCTAATTTATGCATGCTGCTAATGCATTTATCACTAAACGAAACATATCAATGGAAAGCTATTTAAATTCCGCTTCTATTGATATTCTCCATGTAAAAAGTTTTTCCGCAAAATATTAAATAGTGAACAGTTTAAGTTTATGCATATTTCTTGAGAGTCTCATAATGTCATTTCTTTTGTGTGTTTTACCGTTTTTTATTTGATAATATTATAGAAAAAACATTTCCGAAGATAACAGTATATCTTTTATACTGATAAACATTATGTTAGATAGCTAAACTTGTATGGGGAGCGGAACGGTGAGATCTAGATGGTGTGACGTCACGGGCGATGCATCAGGCCCTCTCTCTCAGTGGCCACGCTATAACACACCTGCTGGCGTCTAGTAATTAGTCCATTTTGTATGTAGTGGGGTTGACACCCTTTTGTTAAGTCCATATATATATTGAGAGAAACAGACTGACCGAGCATGCTGTCAATATGTCTCTTATTGTACGTTTCTATTTTTGCACACATTTCTGTGCTTAGACGGCCACGGGACAGAGGGAGCGGAAACCCAACACCATCGTTAGTCGTAGCACTGTTGGCGAGTTCATCTGCACGCTCGTTACCCGCTATCCCACAGTGTGATGGGGACCATATAAAGCTCACAGTTCTGTCCTGACACGTTATCTTATACACAAGTTTAATAATTATGTTCACGAGGACGGTATGAAGAAGGTTCCTGGATGTTATCGACTGTAGGGCAGTCGTGCTGTCAGAGGCAATGTTGATGTCTCCGGCCTCTCGCTTGACTGCTGCCAGAGCCGCTGCTATCCCGAGAAGCTGCGTTTGGGTCGAGGAGCAGCCATCAGACATCCGGATGCTTAGCGCCCGGTTTTCGCCCCGGCTTTCTCCCTTGTAGTACACGACCCCGGCCCCCGCACGCCCGTCCTCATGCAGCGATCCGTCGGCGTACAGGATATTGGGACACTCAGGGAGGGCATTCAATCTACTAAGGAAGTCCTGCCTCATCAGCTCACATGGTACATTACACTTCTTAACCTTGATGGCAGAATAGGACACATTGAAAACTGGCAGTTCCCAGGGGGGGAGATCAACTGGTTTGTGCTCCCTATCATCTATGTATTTATCAAAATTAAATGAACTGATCAATATCCTGACTGATAAGAGCCAAACATTACACTTTTCTTTCCACTTAGGATTGAAAAGAGCCTCATCATATAACTGACCATCATCATTAGTATTTAGTGATCTCATAATTTGGAGGGCTGCCATTTGCTGTACTCTATGTGTGAGAGGTGGTAATCCTATCTCGTGTCATGCATTATCCTGCTGTGTTGATCTTGGGCACCCTAAAATTATCCTAATTGCTGTATTTTGAATGACTTCAAATGCTTTAGATTTTCCTTTGTTAAGACGTGTTAGGGTGCTAGAGTTGTAGTCTATGACTGATCTGATTAAAGAAACATATAGCCTCTTAAGGACGGGGACAGACGACCCCAAGTCTCCCCATGCAACCTTCCTTAGCAACGCTAGTCGAGGCTGACAGATGTGCTTCAGTCTGGTGACTTCGTTGTGTCTTGTGTTGCAGCAATGCCCAACAAGTACACCCATATACTTGTAGGTGGAGACTTCTAGAATTTTCCCTTGTAGTTTTAAGGAAACTTTATCCCGATGCCGTTTATACAGCCCCTTGCTTTTCTCTGGTGATATGATGGAGTAGCACAATCTCCACAGTGTTTGCAACGCGTTTTTATGTGTGTTTGTGAGTCAGTTTGTAGCACTATGTCATCAGCATCAACAGTAATAACAACCCCATCAAATTTGAAAGAAGCAATGATATTCATAAGTGCGTTGAAGAGCATGGGCGAGAGAACACCACCCTGTGGTGTTCCTAATTCCATGTGTTCCCACTTGGAGTAAGCCCCCTCAAAGTAGACTCGACTGTGTCTGTCTGTTAGGTAGTCTTGTACTATTCTGATGATGGTCCCAGAGGTCATATTAGATAGTTGGGATAAGATGACACTGGGGTTAGCTGTATCAAAGGCTCCCTTCAAATCAATAAAAACATTAAATCGTTTCATTATGCCAGCAAGGACTCTATGAATGCAATTTTGTGTGCTCCTGCCAGGAATGAACCCATACAAATTACTGGAGAGCTGGGGTTTCATACTATATAGTTGACGCTTAAGGAATGTTCTTCCAAAGCATTTGCACAGACAAGAGGTGAGAGATATTGGTTTGAAGGACCCTGGGTTTCCTGGTTTGGGAATAGGGACAATAAAAGCTTTTTTCCAGGGTATTGGTAGGCGTACCCCGTTCCATATCATGTTGTAGAGTACTTGGTGCTGGGTAGGGTACGCCGTATAACAAAAATTCTTTTTCTAAATTTTGGCAAGCCAATTTCCTATGTAAAATGGAATTCTAAGACGATTTTATCTGGTTCTATTTTTGCATTTGAGCAACTTTTACTATGCAAAACCGCACTTTTATATTGCACCCATATCGAATAATGCTTAAATGAGTACGCATTTGTCCGGTTGGTCCTTTTTTATTGCATCATGCCCCAAATATGATTTCCCAAAAATGACTAGCGTGGTAAGCTCTTTCTGTCATTTGGGTTCATCAGGCACTACATACAGTGTCACAGCCTCTACGTTGGCCTAGAACGTGTCCACTTGTCCTTCTTAGCCCTGAAGCAGGGCATGTCCCCCGGTGGGGGGTCGAGCCCGGATAAAACCCGTCTCGGGCCTGCTGCCCACCCTTTTTGCTGCCGCAGCCTCTGTCACCTGCTTCATGACTCTTTCGGTGCTCTGAGTGTGGATAGAGAACTCCGGAACCTCGTACGGCTTGACCAGGATCTCCTGGATCTGACCCCGGAGAGGAACAGGTGAATGCCGGCTCGTGCACCTGGCCAGGCTGCCAGCTGATCAGTGTCTGAAAGCTGGTGGCTGACAAGTTCAGCTTGGGGTGATGCGAGGCCTTACACTGGTGTCCCCATACTCCTCACCAGTCCCCAGCTTCAAAATCTGGGTCACGGCGAACCTGCGGTCGTCTCACTCTGACTCGCCATCAGCGAGAGGAGACACATTCTGAGTGTGCGAACCATGCTCCTGTCCGCACGTAGAAGGTCACAGCTGTTTGGACCTTCTTGGGCTGCGCCCTCATCACTCTGAGCTGCGTGAGGATGTGCTTGGGGCCGTCCTCTAGTCTGTGGTGAACCTTGATGTCGTAGTAGAGTTTGAAGTACACCTGCAGGCAGTACTTGACTAGGATTTCCAGGTGTTCAGTTTTGCCAGTCAGTCCATGCTTTCTGGTCCCATGTACACGAGCGACTGGGCTATGGTGAGCCATCTGGAGTGGGACACCTTGCCACACTTGATCTCCTGCAGCTCGGACGGGAGACAGCCCGCTTCACAGCCTGGACCAGCTGGTAGGAGACCTGCTGGTCAGTGGACATGTTGACCAGGATTTTACTCCGGTATCTCCGTGAGATCTTAAACCGCCTGGACTCCTCTAAACTCTGCGTGTTACTGCATTCATCACGCTGGACAGCGACTCCACACGGACCCGTGAAGCCAGTGTTCCATATGAGGTGGGCCCCGTCGATGCAGGTAAATAAGGTGGCGCAGGGACAACTTGTTTGTGTGAAACACGCATATACTCCAGAAGAGGCTTGCGTCCCAGCATCTTCTCCAAATAGGCGTGAGTACCCCCCTTCCACCCCGTGTTGTCCCTATTTTGAGTCACCTTGCAGTACGATCAGTGAGTGGTGGAGTCGTATGTCACCAGCAGATCATAGAGAGCCTGAGCCACCTTGAACGCAGGCTTCTCAGGTGGCACCGGATCCTTGGTACAAAGTGCCACAGGTACCTTCCAGATGTTTCCTCTGTTACTGACACATGCTCCCCCCTGATAAACCCTTTGAGTCCCAGTTTCCCATAGCTGTCGGCACCATCGCCCTGGTCTTTGCCTTCCTCCCATCGTAACCCAATCCAACTATTTTAGTACCCTGGTGCTTCCCTGGTCAAGTCCCTGGCCGATGCCATGGCATCCTGCCTGGCCCTCCTCAGTTTGTTAGGATCGCAGACCAGGTACGACATGTTTGGAAAAGAGGTGCCGTCAGCGATAAGGTCCTGGAGGAAGCCAGAAGCCAAGGCAGCAGCGCAGTGGGCGGAACGTCGAACTGGATGCTTTCCAGCGCCAGGTTCCGGACGGAATTGTGTTTCTTTTGCAGCTGGCCTGTCCAAGTACTGCAAACACAAGGGGTGCCAGGGACCCCCGTCTCCCTGAGCATTCGGTCTACCAGTATGGCACCTCCTGTTGCTCCTGCCTCTTTCCTCTGAGTGGCGGGTAACGAACCCCCTCCGTCCCATCTTCAGAATCCTGGTGATCTTCAGCCTGGCCCAGGAACATCTGCTCCTTCAGCTCAAGACGTTCTGACCTTTTCATCTTTCTGCTTTTGCTTCTTCACTTAGCCTCCTCTTCCAACTGCTTTCTCTTTTCTGCTTCACTTGTCTATGCGTCTCATTTTTTTCTACCCTTTTCATCATCATTGCACTCTCCTCCCCAACTTTGATCCTCTGTAGTACAGCCACTCCAGTCTAAAGTAGGGGCTTTGCTGGCCAGGGGCAGTCACACTGCACGTGTGCTCTCGCGTGGCACCCGATGGGGGTTGAGCAGTGGGATTCCTGGGTCCTTGCAGAGGGAAGATCGTGTGAGGGCAGGCCGTTATGTCAAACAGCCTGTCCATATTCTTCTCCACGAATTCCTTTACTGCTTTAGTTGCTCACCACTTCACTAACCTTCTTCCAAAAATTATCTATCCTTCTGGTCACGGACCGGTCAATAACAACCACTGGAGGTGCAAACTGGGCGTTTGATTTCTTCCACTGGGCAAGCACCATGGGGTCAACTGGGTACCCCCGCTTGTCAACACCCTCCCGGATGCCACTGAGTTCTTGGAGAAGGATTCCCCTCTTCATCACACCGCAATACGTAGGCACCTCACTCTCAGCAAACTCTCGTCCACCGCCAACAAAGGCGGCCAACTTGGATGCAGAGCTCTGTCTAGTTGCGGGCTTTGACTCACTTGGTTTATAAGGAGAAGCCATCCTGAAAAAGACAATCAAGAGTTGATGATAGGTGCAAATGAAGCCGTTACTTTAGCGGGGCTAAGCTATGTTTTGCATATAAATATAAAAATCCATTTTTGCATAGCAAGAAGTGCTCAAACCAAAAAGTTGGAGCGGACAAACCACCCTTAAAATTCAATTTTACATAAGAAAACACCCTGCCAAACTCGAAATAATCTATATTTCACTTTTCATTGGACCTACGGCGTACTCTAGTGTTGGGCCTAGTGCTGGGCTTGGGGCTGGGCTCGGTGCTGGGCTTGGGGCTGGACTTGGGGCTGGGCTTGGTGCTGGGCTTTGTGCTGGGCTTGGTGCTGGGCCTGTTGCTGGTCTTGGGGCTGGCCTTGGTGCTGGGCTTGGGGCTGGGCTTGGTGCTGGGCTTGGTGCCAGGCTTGAGGCAACAAGTTTCTCCTCAATAGAATCTTGTGGCTGCTGTGGAGTGGTCTGTGGCATTGCTGCAATACTGTTTTGGAGGGCATCAATACGTTCATTGACTTGCTGCAGTGCAGACGCAAGGGAGTCAACTTTGGCAGCCATCGTTTCAATCAGATTGGTGACGCTGGGCGACAACTGTGGGGATGGGGGGTGGGAATACGAGGTGGAAGCGAATTTGGCGGGTGTGCTAGCGGTCGTGTTGGAGATAGTGGTGGTGGTGTAGGCGGGACCCAGACTGAGGGCTTGTTTAACCACGATGGGGGTGGGAGATCCTGAGTAGCGTCTGAAGCTTGGTGCTGGGCTTGGTGCTGGGCTTGGTGCTGGGCTTGGGGCTGGGCTTGGTGCTGGGCCTGGTGCTGGGCTTGGGGCTGGGCCTGGTGCTGGGCCTGGTGCTGGGCTTGGTGATGGGCTTGGGGCTGGCTGGATGGGCTTGGTGCTGGCTTGGTGCTGGGCCTGGTGCTGGGCTTGGTGCTGGGCTTGGTGCTGGGCTTGGGGCTGGGCATGGTGCCAGGCTTGGTGCTGGTCTTGGTGCTGGGCTTGATGCTGGACTTGGTGCTGGGCTTGGGGCCAGGCTTGGTGCTGGGCTTGGTGCCGGGCTTCGTACGGGGCTTGGTGCTGGGCCTGGTACTGGCTTGGGGCTGAGCTTGGTGCGGGCTTGGGGCGGGGTTTGGGGGGCTTGGGGGGGCTGGTGCTGGCTTAGGGCTGGGCTTGGTTGTTTGGCCTAGTGCTGGGCTTGGGGCTGGGCTCTGTGCTTGGTTTGGGGCGGGCCTGTTGCTGGGCTTGGGCTGGCCTTGGTGCTGGGCTTGGGGCTGGGCTTGGGTTTGTTTGGGCTGGTGCCAGGTTGGTGCTGGGCTTGGTGCGGGGACTTGGTGATGGCTTGGGCCAGGCTTGGTGCGGGGCTTGGTGCCGGGCTTGGTGCTGGGCTTGGTCTGGGCTTGATCTGGGGTTGGGTGCGGGCTTGGTGCTGGGTTACGGTGTGAGGAGAGGTGGTGCCCCCCCCACCTTGACATAAGAGCTCAATGAACCACGAACACTTACTATAGGTGGCATGGTGTTTGCCCTGGCAGTTAGCACATTTGGGGAACAACAGTCCCCAGCGATTAAATTTTTTCTTACAGACAGTGGACATATGACAGCCTGCACAGAAACGACACCTGGGCGCCATCCTGCAATTAGCACTAGTGTGATTCCACACCGAGCATCTGCCAATAAGTTAGGTCTGGAAATATATTCTTCGATTTTGAGTGTTTTCTCCATCTGTGGTATTTCGGGGTTTTCTCTGGTATCCACCACTGCACCACCCAACAAGCTCATTACCAGACCTACTTTTTATATTCCATGCCAGTCCCCGCAGGCACGGGTACTTTGCTGCTATCCAGTGTATTGGTGAGGATGCACATAAATCCTTGATAATTTTTTTTGTGGACTTCTTGGGGAGATAGAGCACCACATTACTGAATCCTTGTGTTGTCCGTTTCCGAGTTGATTCATCGGAAACACTGACAACCATTATTCCTAACTTTCCAAATCCAGCTTTTACTTTATAGCCAGCCTGCATGGCGTCTGCGAGCTAGTTACACTTATCATCCTCTGGGAGATTGGCGTTGTGTGGGAAGTATAATATGCTACTAGCAGACTTTCCTGAAGAAGCAGTGGAGCGGCGATGCTGGGGTCCAGGGGTACTGTTTACTGTTGCTTGGTGGTGCTAGGGGCCAGCACCTGTAGTAGTATTGAGTCTAGTAGTGCCACCAGCCGTCATGCTATCACTGAGTCTCTTCCTTCTCTTCTTTCTTGTCTTGCACTCGGTGAAGCCAACTTCACTTGATTCAGGGTCGCTGTTTTCCATTTCATTTGATCCATCATCATGTGCACCGACTTCCTTGTGGGAACCGATATGGTTTACCATATTTACCTCGCTCTGAGGCGCCGTGCTCAGGTCTCCGTTGTTCACTGCCTCATCCATTATGCAAGATAAAGGGCGTGGTGTGTAGCGAGCACAAACTCATCCATCCCACACTGCTAGTTACCACGCGTAGACCCCGCGATCCAGGGCAAGCCAAGATAGGTGCAGTGTGGTTGTGGTGCTCGTCAGACAAGGAGGGATGGAGGGAGGGTGGGTGGAAGGGTGACCCCTACGACCCTTGGTCGTAAACAGACCGGTGCTCACACGACACCGGCGAGAGAGAGAGGGTGGTACGGTTATGGGGAGGCGGACCCTGGTGGTGGGCAGGGAAGTACGGGGTGGGAATGTTCAAGGACACCGTGCTGAGTTTTTTTAGGCCTATACACACAGGTCAGAGGCCACGGTGCCTCACCCACACGCCCACACTACGCATGGCCCTTCTCCCACTCACAACACCGCAATAATTTAGGAGAATACGGTCACAGTTTACGCACTTCTTTCTCACACTATGTCGCATTGCGACAGTTTTCCTTGTGCTGATCGTTGGTGTAACTCAGAGGCCCGTACCAGGTGTTTGGTGAGAGAAAGAGCACAAAAACACGGAGCGCCTTTGACCCGCGTCCTTCCCGTCTCTCTCTCTCAGGAATGGGACAACTGGCTGCAGCCCAACTGGCCGCAGCCCAACTGGCCGCGGGAAACTGGCCGCGGCCAGCTGACCGCCGCGGACTGGGAGGAAACTGCAAACGCCTAAGTTTACGTACTCAAGGCAGCTCCTTAAACCCCAACCAGCGAATGATTAAGTTAGGTTAGGTTAGGTTAGGTTAGGTTAGGTTAGGAATGAATTAGGTTAGGTTAGGTTTAGGTACAAAAGGTACATTAACAAAAAGTTCCATATGGCGGCCAGTTTTCCCGCGGCCAGTTGTCCTAGACCCCTCTCTCTCTAAGACTCTCGTGGAAAGAGAGAGAGAAGAGAGAGAGAGAGAGAGGAGAGAGAGAGAGAGAGAGACGAGGGGAGAAGAGAGATAGAGAGAGAGAGAGGAGAGAGAGAGAGAGGGGAGAGAAGAGAGAGAGAGAGGGGAGAGAGAGAGAGAGATTTTTTTTTGTTGGAATTAATTTATTACGCCCACAGGCGTCAGGCTGACATATACAAAAAGGACACAATAAATACAAAGAAGCACACGCAAACAGATAAAAACATAGGTTATCAAATGACAATGACGGCATTCACGCAGCGCCTGCCTCACATAAGAGAGGGCTGGCTGGTGCGAAACACGGGAACGAACAGCCACAGTTTCCTGACTGACCAGGAACTCAAATGACACAAGCAGTAAGAGTAGGGCTTTCTCCCCGTATGTATAGAGCCGTCCCTCCATCTGCGTCCCGCACTCGACCAAAGAGGTAAGCGGCCTGCACTGGGACGCGGCGGCATGGCGGGGGGCCACAGCTGGCTGCAACTCCCCTCCAACGGCCGCCATTTCCAAGGGGGGCTGGGACCTGCGTCATCACGGGGGCCTGGGCGTCCACGTCCATATCCCCCACAGGGGACAACAGACGGTTGCGCTGGGGCCTCTTCCTCCTCCTCCTGCGGCGGGGCCGTCGGGTCTCGGCGGCGTCTTCATTCCGTGGAACGGGGAGCTGGGGTGTAGACCGAGGTGGAAGCAGGGGAGCCTCCTTCCACTGCAGCTGGCGAGGAACCGTGGATCCAGGAATCAGCCGGAGCCGGGCAGGGCAGCGACGATTCCAGGCGTGATGCCTGGCACCGCAGTTGGGGCACCGAGCCACGGGCCGCTCACCACCCTCCCGGAGGAGGCGGATGCAGGCCCGTGAAGCGTGCTCCCCACTGCACACACCACACAGCTCTTGCCGCCGCTGACACTGGCGCTGGTAGTGCCCAAACGCCTGGCAACGGTAACAACGGACAGGTTCCTGGATGTACCTGCGCACCGCGAATGTCCCGAAGCAGCCAAGGTCCAGGACGGCGGGGACGTGACCCTGCAGCGTCAGCTGAACCTGCCGGGTCGGGAGGTGCCGTTTAAGGCCCGCGCTGTACGAGCACCGCACCGCCGACACGACGAGCGGGTGCTCCAATACAGGGTCCAGGGGGAGGCCAGTGGGGTATCCTATAAGGACACCTCTCCTGCTGGGTTCCCTCCTTGCCAACACGATGCCCCGTGGTTGGCCATCAGCTACCTCCTGGAGGGTGGCGGCGGCGTCCTCAGTCGCCCCCCGGTGAAGGAACTCCCCGGAGGCGGAGAAATCCACCTTGAGGGCGAGTCGAAGCTCGGACTCCAACCACCGAACAAGCTGATAGGGGCTGGGAAAGTCGTCATGCCTGACGACCCTCCACACGGGGATTGGTCGCTCCGCAGCCGTGGCACCACTCTGCTGTGAAGAATGCTTCGTCACCCTGAAGCGCTTCCTCTGGAGGGTGAAGCCGGCGTCGTCAGGTGGGTCCTCGGGGCGCCTCCGTGTAGACGTCATGGTGGGAGGTAACTCAACCACCACGACTAACAACGGAGACAGGAGGGAACGGGGAGGAGGTCCGTTCACGACCAAGGTGCGAGGTGAACTCCAGAGAGAGAGAGAGCGAGAGAAAGAGAGAGAGATACTATATATATATATATATATATATAGAGAGAGAGAGAGAGAGAGAGAGAGAGAGAGAGAGAGAGAGAGAGAGAGAGAGAGAGAGGGAAAAGAAAAAAAAATATTCTGTTGCAATATTTAGTTTCCTACACACTAAGAAAAAAAGGTACAGCTTTGCACCTTTAAGGGTGCAAAATGATGTCACACATTTTGAACTTTAGAGGGTGCAAAGTTGCACCTTAACACTAGGGTGCAACTTTTGCACCTTATGGTAGGGTGCAACTTTGTACCTTTAAAGGTGCAAATATGCACTTTTAAAGGGGCAATTTTGAGCAACATATCTACCTTTATGGGTGCAACTGTGCACCCTTATGGGTGCAAAATTTGCACCTCTTTGGGTGCAAAACATGCACCTTTAGAGGTGCAACTTTGCACCCTTATGGGTGCAAAATATGCACCTTAAGAGGTACATATTTTGAACCTTTAGGAGTGCAAAATGATTTCACACATTTTGAACCTTTAAAGGTGCAAAGTTGCACCTTAACACTAGGGTGCAATTTTTGCACCTTATGGTAGGGTTCAACTTTGTACCTTTAAAAGTGCATATATGCACCTTTATGGGAGCAATTTTGAGCAAAATATCTAACTTTAGAGGTGCAATTTAGCACCCTCAATGGTGCTAAGTTGCACCTCTAAAGGTGCATGTTTTGCACCCTCAAGGGTGCAAAGTTGCACCCTCAAGAATGCAAAAGTATGTCACAGATTTAGCACCTGTAAGGGTGCAAAGTTGCACCTTGACGCTAGGGTGGAACTCCTGTGCCCGGTAAGTATGTATGTCGCGATTTTGTAAAGGTTTATTGTACAACTAAGCATACAGGACACACACACACAATACAAGGATGTACAGAAATGATATGGCAGGGGAAAAGAAGCAAAGGGGCTAGCCCGCAATGAGGAGGGTATCCCGTCAGGCACGGGGGGTCGCTTGGGACGTGGTGACGGTGGGGCCCTGCGTCCCCCTGTCACCCTCCGGGGGGACAGGGGGGGGTACGTGATTGGGTCACGGGGGGGGCCGGGGGCCGCGCCCCCCCTCAGCTCTGGGGGTGGGGGACCAGGGGGCGGGGTTTCCTTCCGAACTCAGAAGCCCCCCCCTCAGGTTTTGGGGGCGGGGGCCGGCCGGGGCCAGGGGGCGGTGGCGGGGGGGGGGTGTGCCCGTGGGGAGGGGTGTCACTCGCAGGGCGCCCTTCCCTCGGTCTCCGTCCCCTTCTGGTGCAGTCCCCGGGCGCCCCCGCTGCGTTGGGGCCCCTTCCCCTGGGGTTTTGGGGGGGCGTCCCAGTGGTGGGTCCGGGCGGGCGCGTCCGGCCCGCCCCTCCCCCCTGCCCCCAGCCTCGGTGGTTGGGACCATTTGCTGCCCCGCCCCGGGCCCCGAGCGGCTGTAGGGGGGAATGGGATGGGGGATGGGGCCGGGGGTCCTTGGGGGGGCCCCCGCCTGTTGGACCCCCTAGGTGGCTGGGGTCCAGGAGCCTGAACCCTTTTCCCTCCGGCGGTCGTGGCTGTTGGAGGGGGTGGTGTTTTCCTACGTTGTTTTTGGGTGGGCTTTTTTGGAGGGGCCTTTGGCCCTCAGATCGGGGTGTTTTCCCAGTTTGCCTGGGGGTGAGGTAATGGAGGGGGTGTGGATGGAAGTTTTGGGGGGGGGGGGGGAGTTGTTGGGGGTGAAGGTTGCCCCCGTGGTGGGGGGGATTTTTACTACCGGGGTCGACCAGCCGTCTTTGAAGTATAACGGCTTCCCGTGGGCACCCCTGGCCAGGGGGCCATCACGCGTGCTGCCGCAGCCCCCGGGGTGGTGCACATGGTTTTTTACAGGCAGGCAACGCGGGGGCGGTAAACTCTGGGGCGGGGGGCCCCCACGGGGCGGAGCTTGTAGGGGGGGCGGGGAATGGGCCTCCCCCCCGGGCCCCGGGTATCCCCGCGTGAATGAGGTTGGGTTGGCTAGCAGGTGTTGAGAGCCCCTGTTGCCGCGCGGCACTCGATGCCCTGCGTCAGGGGCCAGCCGGAGTCTCCTCTGCCCCCACGCCCCCACGTCGCGGGGGAAATACTCTGGCCGCGACAGGCCCTGATTCACTGCACCCTGGTGGCGAGGGGCCCCCAATTGGTCTCGTCTGCATTACGCGGGGGCGCTGGACCTCTCGGGCCCCAGATGGTCCCATGGCATTGTTCTGGAACCCCTCGGCCGCTCCTCTGTTGGGGGAGAGCGGATGATGCCAGGGGCGCAAAAATCCACCGGGGAGTGCAACCTGCCCATGAAAAGGCGGGGACGGAAGGTGGCGCCGGCGTTAAGCCGGTCAGGGGCCCGCATCACGTTCAGCCTGGCTGGCGTCCTTTCCCCTCGGTAGTCAAGCGGGGCGCCTTTGAACGACAGCCGCCTGCCGAACCACACCCCGAGGACGGGTAGGAGCCCGTCCGGCCAGGCCGATGCCCTGGCGGGCACTGACAGAGGGGGTTGGCGCCTTGAATATTCATGGCCCGGGACTTCTGCGTCGAGATCTTGGGGCCCAGCTCCTTGCACTTGGGCGGTGTTAGGTCGAGACGCGCTGCGTCTTGCAAACCCTGCACCCCCCCCCCGGTGAAAACGGGGCCAGTCGTCGGGGTAGTGGGCGGGGGGAGGGTCCCCAGCCTGGAAGGGCAGGGCGACTAGCTCTTCCCCTTCAGCGGGTTGAACGGGAAACGGGCTGAGGATCCGCCCGGGGGGCGTCCCGTTCTCCTTTTTCCTTGTAGCGTGTTTTGGGGGGCCCGGGAAATTTGATCGGGCCCGATGGTGCGGAGGTAGTCCCGAGCCAGGCGAGCAGTCTTCCCCGGAATCCCCTTCCCCCGCGGGGGTGCGAAAAATAGCGGAGGAGGGCCAGCTCAAAACGCTTTTCAAGGTCGGGGAAGACTGTGACGGGGGCAGTTGTTGGCCTGATCAGCGGGGTGAGGAGGCTGTCAGCTGTGCCCAGGGGCCGGGGGTAAAACCAAACACGTGAGGGTGGAGGGCTCCCACGCGCCACTCCCGTCGGAAAAGCCCCATTCTCTCGGCTGTTTTAGCCGGCAGCTGATGAGGGGAGATAGGCCTAGCTTGGTGGGTCCTGGGTTTTGGGGATGGGCTGAATATGGCCTCCTTCCCCGGGTGGCGGGTGGGGCCTGCCACCAAGACCCTTTTGAGCGTGGCGGCAGCGCGGCGTCCCCGGCGGGCCCCCGGCATGGGGGCGAGCATGGATTTTAGTCACGCCGTCCGCCCCTGCGCTTGTCGCCCCCTTTTTTCCTCGCCGCCCACAATTCCTGGCGAGTAAAGGGAGGGGGGTCCGCCCGTCAGGTTCCTCGCGCTTCCCTGCACCCCTCGCGCGGTTTTTTTGAAGGTTGCGGGGGTGGCGGTGGAGGGGAAGTTGGGGCGCTGGACCCACCGCGGTGAACACGCCGATGAGTCTCTCCCCCTCTCGGTGTGGGTGTGGGTGGGCGGGCCGGGTTTGGGTGGGGGGGCGGCACCGGAAGCCGTCCTGACATTCCTCCAAGGGGCCAGGGAGGGCGGGTTTAAGGAGGCGCCCACCCCCAACCACTTGGCCTCCCTGGCCCGCTGAGACACCTGCCGAGCGCGAGCGATCACCCATCCGGGGCAACAGCCCGGGTTGGGGGTTTTGGCTTTTCGTTTTTACAGCTTTTGTGCGGTTGCCGGGGTTGTGCCCCCTACGTCCTCGTTGAAAACCACCAGCCGGGACGGTGGGGGCGGCCCGGAGGGCATTGGGAAGGGTTGCGTCGGCTCCCCTCCTGAAGGGCGCCGTGAGGTCCCTCCCCTGTTGGTGCAGGTCGTCGGGTGGCTCGTAAGTGCCCCACCACTCGTCAAGGGACTTGAAAATTTGCCCCAGTCCGCCCCTTGATTTTCCATCGCGGCGGAAGGCGTGGCGGGATGGGCGGCGACGCATAGGGGGGTGAGGGGGGGCGTAGTGGTCATGGTGAGCGTGGGTGCACCTGCCACGGCGCCGGCCGCCAGGTCACCCGACACCAAAGGTAAGGTCGTCGCCCCCCCCGGACGGGGGTGGGCTCCCCGGTGTTGGGAGATGGATGTGAGGGCCTCCTCGGCAACACTGCTAGGTACACCCGCCCGGGGTTTGGTTGCCGACATATGCGGATGGGGGGGGGGTTAAAAAATCGCCCGCCCTAGGAGGCTAGTTGCGTGCCATGGTGAGAGCTCCCCTGCCTCCAGGGGTTGTCCTGGCTCCTTACGGTTTGTACCGTGAGGTCGAGTCCTCCCCATGTGCCTCCACCCCCAAAGGCCTCCACGCCATCCCCCCACAGTGCGCCGGTCGGTGATTCTGCGGTGAGGATGGCGCTCCTCACCAGCGTCAGGGAGGCCAGGGGTGCCCTCAGTGGCAGGGAGCGATGGAGACTGTAGCCCGCAATCGCCACTTAAATCAGCAGGTGTGAGCGTTCTGTGGGGGAAAACCACGTCAAGGTCCCCTCAAAGATGGCCTGGAACCCCTGATGTTTCTTGGGGCGGAGGCCCTGGGGCTTTCCCTGAAAAGCACCTTGAGCCTGGGGGCGGCCGCCGGCGGCCCGCAGGGGGGTGTCTTTCGGGGTGGTCCGCGTGGACGATGGTTCTCTGCTGGGAGGGGGGAATGGGGCCCTGGATCCCTCTGTGGTGGTCGTAGACGGCCGCCGTCACTGATGGCTGATTCAATCTCCCGAGGGGGGAGGGCGCCCCAATTCCTCCCGGTGGCAGGGGCGGCCCCGGGGGGTGGGGGGAGCCTCCTCAAACATGCATCTGCGGACGATGATGCAATCGAAAATTGCACGCGTCTCCTCGCTGAGTAATGTTTTCGTACGGTGGCATGAGGCAGCGCAAAAAGGGGGTCTGTGGCTCTCGTGTCGCGGGCGCTTCAGGAATGCAGGTGCAGGGGGGTGGTTGGGGGGGTGACCTTGAGGGCGTCCCCTGTGTGGTGGGGGGGGACCTGGCCCCGTCTCCCGTTTAGGCGGGGGGGGGGAAATGCGGCGGGGGTGATGGTAGCCCCCTCCCCCACTGTACGTCCGCGGGCGTTTTCACTTTCCCTACCACCCCCCCGCCCCCGGGGGGGGGTCCCTGGGGACTAGGGGGGGAAGGCTGTTTGATGGCCTTGACCCAGGGGGCCCTGGCTGGTAGGGGAGCAGGGATAAGGGGTTTTTCCCGGGGTTGTTCTGTGGTTGTCCCTTGTTCTGATGGGGGGTGTTTGGGCCCCCGTGGGGCCTGAACTGTTGCTGCAGGGGGGGCTGGGCTTTTCCTGCGAAGCCTCTCAGGACACTGAGGGTTCCAGGCGTGGTGTTTTTCCTCCCGCAATTCGGACACTTTCGGGGGTGGCCTCCTTGGCCCCTTTTGGGGCCAAAACAATCCTCCGTCGGGTGGTTAAGGGGTGCACCTCCACACCTGAGGAGTGCTTGCAAACCCAACTTGCAGGGGGTTGAATCGCGGCACTTTAGCACCTCACCGGGTCGCTCCGGTAGGGGGGTAAGTGTAGGTGCCCCAGGAAGCAGGGTCAGCTTTGGGAGGTGGGTGCCCCTCGTGGGCAAAACATCACCCCCCTCGTGGCTGTGTTGTCCCAGCAAAAGCCGTGTGGCGGCACCCTGGGGTTGTGCCTTCACCCATCAGGGGAAGTCAACAGGGTAGCGCCCGACTACCTTGTGCCCCCCTCACAAATAGGGTCAAGGAGGACACCCTATTGCCCCGTCAGGGGCCCGCCGCAGGAGGCCACAGATTCCCTCGTCCTTGGGGGTGAGGATGTATTCTCCGTAGAGATTGGGGGGCCTCACCTCCATCTTCAGGGGGCGGGTTATCTCCTCGAGGGGCCGTGTGGCCAGGGAATTTCTGGGGGCTGGGTTGGGCCCCCCAGGCTTTTTCAGCTTGAAATTGGGGGGGGGGGGCGCGACCGTTTAAACCCTAGTGGCCAGTCCCTTGCCCTGCCGGTCCCTTCTGGGCCCGCTCCTGACGGACATGTCGATGACGGGTTTGGTTCACTTCATCTCACGACGTTGTAGGCAATCGTCGGCGCTAGCAAGCTCGGCGCTGCGCTCGGACTGCGGTCGGCCCCTTTTGTGAGCCCCCATTAAGGGGTCGATGTTTGGGAGGGACGACGAGGAGGGGGACTCCGAACCCGCTTCCCCCCACCCCTGGGGGGGAACATTTGCGTAATTTTGGGGTGATCATTTCCCCGGCGGTTTACACTCGACTAGTCTCAGTCTCAAGTCCGGGGGTCGATACAGGCGCGGTCACTCGATGCGGCGGGAAGGTCACGGAAGGTCGGGAAGGGACGCGGGGGTGCACAGCGGGGCTCACGGAGGACCCCGTCTGCCTCGGGCCGGTGCTTGTCGCACGAAGGGCCCAAAGGGGAGTTTCCGAGTAGCGGGTGGGGGGGGAAACACAGACACAGGGGAGGGGGATTTTCAAATAACGGGAGGGGGAAAGCAGTCTCAGGGTGGGGGAGTTTTCAGAATAAATGGGTGCGGGAGCACTGAGGGGACAAGGGGGATTTTCAGAATAGCGGGTGGGGGGAAACACAGACACAGGGGTAAGGGGGGGGGTTTTAGAAAAACGGGAGGGGGGAGTTCAGGGGGGGGGGATTTTCAGAATAAATGGGTGCGGGAAACACTGAGGCACAGGGGTAGTTTTCAAAATAGGGGGGTGGGGGGGGGGCGCGACACAGGGGTAGGGGGATTTTCGGGGAAAATCGGGGGGGGGAACACTCAGGGGTGGGGGGAGTTTTTAGAAAAAAAAGGGGGCGGGAAGACTGAGGACAAGGGTGAGTTTTTGAATAGCGGGTGGGGGAAACCCAGACCAAGGGGTAGGGGGATTTTCAGAATAAAAGGGAGGGGGGAAGTCTCCGGGGGGGGGGAGTTTTCAGAATAAATGGGGTTTCGGGAAACTGAGGCCAGGGTGAGTTTTAGAATAGCGGGGGGGGGAAAAACGACACAGGGTTTTGGGGATTTTCAGGATAACGAGAGAGGGAAAAAGTTTTTTAGGGTGGGGGAGTTTTCAGAAAAAAATTTTGGGGGCGGGAACATGACACAAGGGTGAGTTTTCAGAAAGCGGGTGGGGGGAAACACAGACCCAGGGGGTGGCGGGGTTTTTAGAATAACGGGGGGGGGGGAACACAGTTCAGGGGTGGAGGGGTTTTTGAATAAAATGGGGGGAAACTGAGGGGAAAGAGGGGAGTTTCAGAATACGGTGGGGGGAAACCCAACACAGGGGGAGGGGGGTTTTCAGAATAACGGGAGGGGGGAATAGTCTCGGGTGGGGGAGTTTCAGAAGAATTTGGGGCGGGAACAGAGGGACAAGGGGGAGTTTTTAGAATACGGGTGGGGGGAAACACAAACACCGGGGTGGGGGGTTTCGATAATGGGAGGGGGGAAGTCTAGGGGGGGGGGGTTTTTGAATAAAGGGTGCGGGGAAAAACTGAGCCGGGGGATTTTCAGAAAGCGGGTGGGGGGGGAACCAGGAAAACAGGGGTGGGGGAGGTTTCAAGAAAAACGGGTGGGGGGGAAAACAGACCAGGGGGGGGAGGTTTTTAGAAAAGCGGGTGGGGGGGAACAAACACAGGGGTGGGGGGGTTTTAGAATAACGGGTGGGGAAACGCATCACAGGGGTAGGGGAGTTTTTTAGAAAAAAGGGTGGGGGGGGGTCACAGCGTGGAGTTTTCAGAAAAGGGGGGAGGGGAAAAAAGCACAGGTGGAGTTTTTTTAGATAAACGGGTGGGGGGATTTTTGGGAGGGAGGGGGGGGGGTTTAGAAGAACTTCCCCGAGCACCAGGCCCTGGAGGGGAAAAATTCCCTGTACGCGAAAGCTTTGGGGGATCCGCCCCTGGGGGGGCCCGCTGCAACAAATGGTTGGGAGCAGTGAAGGTGACGTCCTCCTCTGATGTTTTTCCGGGTCCTCTGAGATTGCTTTCCGCGGGCCATGTTTGTCAGCAAAAAAAATGGAAGAGTTCTGCACGGGTGCGCAGTATTTGCTTGAGCAGCTTTAGAAGAGCGCCCAAAAAAAAAAAAAAAAAAAAAAAAGTTTTTTTTACCCGGCCCCCCGCAAATGAGGTGGACCGCACATCACGGGTTCCTAGCGCATCGCAGGGGGGCTCCGACCCCCCCCAGAAAACAGCACAAACACGCACTACCGAGGTGCTTTCCTCCACGAGGGGGTTTTCCCAACAGGGAAGGGGTTTTTGGTCCCGAGAGGTCTTTTTACCAGAGCGTAAGAGGGGAAAAAAATTAAATAAAAGAAAAAACCTGCCAAACCCTCGGCGTCCTAAAAAAGAAAGATCCAAAACTCCCCAGGAAAGGGGGGGTTAAACCTTCCAATCCATCCCGATGGATATGAACCCCTTTTTAGGGCCAAATCGTAAAGCGCCAAAAAAAAAATCACCCTAAAAAATCTGTTTAATGCCACGAGTGGTGTGGCTGGTGAAAATAATGACCAGTGCTGTGGGCGTCACAATAAAGGTGGCGGGTGAAGCGGGGGGGGGGATCTCACTGAAGGAGGTCCCCGGTACAAACGCTATCCCTAGCAGCAAAACACTCAGTTTTTGGACGAACCTCGGCGCAGAGTGAGGGGAGGGGTTTCTGGGTGGAGGCTGGACTGCCTGTTTACAAGCGCTGTTTGTGCCGGGTGATGTGATGACCTGTCGATGTTGTTGTGCTGTGGTGGTGTGTTTTTGGCGTTGAGATGTATGCGTTTTGACCGTGGTGACCTTTTGATGTGTTCCCCAAAGAGTTGTCGCGACCAATGCCAGTTCTTTTGCCCAAGGGGTAAACACCTACGCAAGGGAAAATATTTATATGGGAATACTTTTTTGAAAACAAGATGTCATATGGTATATTACTAAACTGTTCTATAATAAGTATTTTTTTGCCGCTTCTATACAGTTTCGGTTTTTCTAGTTTTAAAAACCTAATGTTATTTATAAGTCATCAGACTCTGACTGGTAGTACTTATCTCTATCACTTCCCTTCAAATATATCTGGCGCATTATTTTTAAAACCCCAAAAAAGGAGTACAATCACTTCTCATTACTCCTTTCACTTGAAACACTCATCAACATTGTCTTGTTTTTTAAATAAATCCAACCAACATTTTGTGAGTCATCAAGTTATGTCTTAGTCAAGCTCATTATTTTAGTAAATAATATTTATATACCATGCAAACTTTTTCATAAAAAGATAACACAATACTTGATAAAAATAATAATAAAAATAATATGTCGGGGGTATTAAGATAATAAAAAATTTTTTTAAAAATAGATGGGGGGGGGCCCTCGGTCTTCGATGATAAGGATATATATATATGTAATTTTTTTAAAAATATATAAAAATTTATATATAAAAAGCAAAACTAATAATTTTATTATCAAAAAAAGAATAACAAAAATATAAAGATGATGATAAATAAAGGGGAAATAATATTTGTAGACTAATAATAATAAAAAATAATAATAAAAATAAAAAAATAAAAATAATAAAAGTGAAAAATCATAATAATAATTTTAAAAATATTAATGTAAAATTAATTTAATTAAATAATATTGATATTATTATTTCTATAGTCGGAAATGTCTTATTTTCATTTTCTTAAAACTATTTTACCATCAATTTTTTTTTTTATTTTTTTTTATATTTTATTACACTGTTGTTATTTTTAATATTAGTATTTGTGTTTTTAAATTTTTATTTTTAGTGTTATGATATTTTTATTAGGTTTTTAGTTCTTATTTAATTGAAATTTTCATAAATAAATTTTTATGTTTAACACTATAGTATACACCAATTACAATAAAAATTTATTATCTTTAAATCAAATTTTACCCATTTTATTTTTTAATAGTAAAATGTTACAAAAAAAATCATTATGATACAATGTGATAATAAGAATTTTAGAATGATGTTGAAAAAAAAAATTTAAAAATAAAAATATAATATAATTATAATATAAAAAAATAATGAAATGATATAAATTCAATGAAGAAATTTTAATGATATTTATTAAAGAGGGGTAATAGAAATGAAAAATATCTAGTAATGTAAAAAATAATAATATAATAATAATTATAAAAGATAATAAAAACAGAAAAATATTTAGTTAATTTTCCCCGCCCATCCGCCTTGTATAAAATTAAGAAAGGTGCACGTTTTGCCCCCCTTATGTTTTGCACCCTAAAAATACCTTTTGAGGTGCAAAAATTTACCTTCCCCCGGGAAGGTATTTTTGCAAAACCTAATGTCAAATTTTTCACCTTTCCTGCACCTTTTTTTTTCTAGTGTGCATTGAGTTTTTAGTATTTTTTTTTTTTTCCCGCCCTTTGTTTAATGAATCCTCGAAAATTTCGGGTGGGGAGGGGAGTAGGGGATGGTGGGTGTGTGGGGGAAGGGAACAGGGGAAGGTGGGTGTGTGGCAGGGGATTGGGGAAGGTGGGGTTGTGGCAGGGGAGAGGGGGAAGGGGGGTTTTGGGGGGGGGGTAGGGGAAGGGGGGGGGTTTTGGGAGGGGAGTGGGGGGAAGGTGGGGGGTGTGGTGGGGTGGGGGAAGGGGGGTGGGGGGTTTTCGGGGATAGGGGGGAAGGGGGGGTGTTTGGGAGGGGGGTAGGGGAAGGGGGGGGTGTGTGGCAGGGGGAGTAGGGGAAGGTGGGGGGTGTTTGGTAGGAGAGAGTGTGGGAAGGAGGAAGTGGGAAGGGTTAGTGGTGCCTCAAAGGGAAGAGAGAAAGAGGGCCTAAAGTTTAATCGTACTAACTGAACATAAAGGATACTTCTCTGCCTTCTTATCTATTTTATTTATCTTTTTTTCCCTTTTTTTATTCCGTTTGTACTTTCAGCCTCTTCCTACATTCGCTCCTAGGTGATGGTTACATTTTATGTTCTGCTCCCTTTTGTCTTGTTCTATATTGTTCTTTATTCTTTTGTTATTTTCTTTATCGCGTTCTACCATGATTAAAAGAAGACCTAAGAGAACAAAAAGGAAAAACATAAATTAATGTGTTTTAGATCTGAATATCTGATAGGTATATGTCGTTATAGTCTTGTGAAGTGAAGCTCTCTCTCAAACTCTCTCTCTTCTCTCTCTTCTCTCTTCTCTCTCTCCCCTCACTCTCTCATCTCCTTCTCTCCTTCTCTCTCTCTCTCTCTCTCTCTCGTCCCTCCCCTATATATATATATATATATATATATATATATATTATATATATGTTATATCTCTCTCTCTCTCTCGCCTCTCTCTCTCCTCTCATCTCTCCTCTCTCACTTCTCTCTCTTCTCTCTCTCTCTCTCTCTCTCCTCTCTCTCGTATCTCCTCTCTCTCTCTCCTCCTCTCTCCTCTCCCCTCTCTCTCTCTCTCTCTCTCTCTCCTACCACAACACAACCAGTTGTTTTTGGTTTCCGAGCAGACGTGTTGTTTGGCGCTCTCCGGGATATTTCTCTTATCATTTTACATCCTAGGACGAAACCAAAGGAATAATTCATCAAGATGGGATACATCAGTGCTGAAACCACTTTTGGACTCCGCAGACCGAGCGTCGAAGGGGCAAATGGAAACATTCATGAAACAAGTCGATGAAAATGTGAGGTCCCTCTATCAACGATAACCGATCTAAGTAGCAGTTTGGAGTATACCCAGAAAGATGTTCGAAGACTTGAAGCAAGAAGTCAAGAAATCAAACAGGAGAAACAGATGACCATGAAAGTAATCAATGGGGACTGGGAAGTAAAGCCTA
>JACEEZ010009252.1:0-10247 GCA_016584305.1 Chionoecetes opilio | reverse complement strand
GTATAATAAGATATGTTATTTTAAAAACTATCAACTTTTCATTTTTAAATGTACTTGTTTCAATGATTTTAGCTTAGTTATCGGTATATATAGCTGTTTTCCTACAAATTGAAGTATACAATCCTTTTTTTAGAATAATTTGCACCTATAAGTAGCTTCATTACATTAAGCTATAAATAGAAGAGTAATAGGTTATTTATTGTTATGTAACGGTATATTGCAAGCGTTTTTCATAGTTTCTTGTAAACTGTAGCGTTATTGTATATATACAAGTAGTTTTACTTATCATATTGCTATAAACCCATGAAATGTTGTGTTTTCAATGATATTAGCTAGTATCGGTGATATATAGCTGTTTTTCCTACAAATTGAAGTATAAAATCCTCTTTTTAGAATAATTTGCACCTATAAGTAGCTTACATTACAATAAGCTATTAAATAGAAGAGTAAGAGGTTATTTATTGTGATATAACTGTATATTGCAAGCGTTTTTCATAGTTTCTTGTAAACTGTAGCGTTATTGTATATATACAAGTAGTTTTACTTATCATATTGCTATAAACCATAAATGTTGTGTTTTCAATGATATTAGCTAGTTATCGGTGATATATAGCTGTTTTCCTACAATTGAAGTATAAATTCTCTTTTTAGAATAATTTGCACCTATAAGTAGCTTACATTACATTAAGCTATTAAATAGAGAGTAAGAGGTTATTTATTGTGAATAACTGTATATTGCAAGCGTTTCTTCATAGTTTTCTTGTAAACTGTAGCGTTATTGTATATATAAAAGTAGTTTTTACTTATCATATTGCTATAAACCCATAAAATGTAGTGTTTTCAATGATATTAGCTAGTTATCGGTGATATATGCTGTTTTCCTACAAATTGAGTATAAAATCCTCTTTTTAAATAATTTGCACCTATAAGTAGCTTACATTACATTAAGCTAATAAATAGAAGAGTAATAGGTTATTTATTGTGATATAACGGTATATTGCAAGCGTTTTTCATAGTTTCTTGTAAACTGAAGCGTTATTGTATATATACAAGTAGTTTTACTTATCATATTGCTATAAACCCATAAAATGTAGTGTTTTCAATGATATTAGCTAGTTATCGGTGATATATAGCTGTTTTCCTACAAATTGAAGTATAAAATCCTCTTTTTAAAAATTTGCACCTATAAGTAGATTACATTACATTAAGCTATTAAATATAAGAGTAAGAGTTATTTATTGTGATATAACGGTATATTGCAAGCGTTTTTCATAGTTTCTTGTAAACTGAAGCGTTATTGTATATATACAAGTAGTTTTACTTATCATATGGCTATAAACCCTTAAAATGTAGTGTTTTCAATGATTTTAGCTAGTTATCAGTGAAGAGTTTTTTTTTTCTACAAATTGAAGTATATTTCTTTATATATGTAGCTAAATAGCTTTTGATATTTGCTACAACTATTTTTTAAACAAAATTAATAGCTAAAAATATGTATTTTTCATGAAATTTAGATATCAATTTTAATCTTAAGACAATGTTTTTTCAAGTATTTCAATGTTTTTTGAAAGGCTAAAAAATGTCGAAATTTGACATTATTCAGCACTTTTACACAACTATATCTTACATGTTATGAGCTAAAAATATGCATTTTCATAAAATTTAAGTATCAATTTTAATCCTCAAAACAACGTTTTTTTCAAGTATTTAATGCATTTTTGAAAGCCTTAAAAATGTCAAAATTTGACATTATTCAGCACTTTTACACAACTATATTTATAATATTACGAGCTTAAAATATGTATTTTCATGAAATTTATGTATCAATTTTATTCTTAAAAAAAATTTTTTTTCAAGTGTTTAATGTATTTTGAATGGCTAAAAAAAGTCGAAATATGGCATTTTTCCGCACTTTTTTGATAGCGAGATCAAAATGTTGGTATTATATGTTTGTTTTTCGTTAGAAATTTCTTTTAAACTACTGTAATCTTCTAATAGTGTTTGAGACTCTATATTGTGATACAATTGTATATTATACTGTTTTTCATAGTTTCTTGTTATGTTTGTTATATAATTAATAGAAGGAATTTACTTATGATATGCTTTATACCCTCACATGTGTTTTCAATGACATTTTTAGGTTTATCGGTTATATATAGGGTGTAGGTTTGGGTGTGGTGTTATTTGTTATTTTTTTTTTTTTTTTTTTTTTGTTTTTTTTTTTTTGTTTATTTTTTGCTGTTTTCCTCAAATTGAAGTATATCAATCCTTTTTTATAATCATTTGCACCTATTAAGTAGCTTACATTACATTAGCTAATAAATAGAAGAGTAATAAGCTTATTATTGTGATATAACGTTATATTGCAAGCGTTTTCATATTCTTGTAAACTGAAGCGTATGTATAATAGTACAAGTATTTTTACTTTCATATTGCTATAAACCACATAAAATGTAGTGTTTTCAATGATATTATCTTAGTTATTGGTGATAGATACTTTGTTTTCTCCCTAGACAATTGGAGTATTAAAATCCTCTTTTTAAAATTAATTTGCACATATAAGTAGCTTACATACTTAAGCTATTAAATATAAAGTAAGATTCTATTAATTGTTATATAACGGTAATATTGGCAAACTGTTTTTCATAGTTTTCTGTAAATTGTAGGCGTTATTGTATATATCTCAAGTAGTTTTACTTATCAAATTGCTATAAACCCATATATAGTAGTGTTTTCAATGATTTGATGCAGTTGTTGTGTGATATATATGCTGTTTTTTCCCTACAAATTTATGTATAAAATCCTCTTTTTTAGAATAATTTGCACCTATAAGTAGCTTACATTACATTACGCTATTAAATTAAAGAGTATAGTAGGTTATTAATTGTGATATAACGGCATCTTGCAAGGCGTTTTTTCATAGTTTCTTGTAACTTTAGCGTTTTTGGTATATATATCAAGTTAGTTTTACTTATCAATTGCTATAAACGCATAATAGATGTAGTGTTTTTCAATGAATTAGCTAGTTATCGGGTGATATATAGCTGTTTTCCTACAAATTCAGTATATAAATACTCTTTTTTAGAGTAAGATGCCCCTATAAGTACTTACATTACCTTAATCTAATAATTGATAGAGTAAGAGTTTATTTTATTGTGATATAACGGTATATATTGCAACGCATTTTTCATAGTTCTTGTAAACTGTAACGTTTTTATTGTATATATACAAGTATTTTACTTATCATATTGCTATATAGAACCATAAATGTAGTGTTTTTTTCAATGATATTTTCAACTTATGTTATCGGTGAATAATATAACTGTTTTTTTCCTATAATTGGAAGTATAAAATCCTCTTTTTACAATAATTTGCGACCTATAAGTAGCTTACATTATCATTAAGCTTATTAAATAGAAGAGTAGATAGGGGTTAGTTATTGTATATAACTGTATATTGCAAGTATTTTTCATAGTTTTCCTTGTAAACTGTATCGTTATTGTATTATATACGATTAGTAGTTTTACTTATCCTATGGCTATAAACACTAAATGTAGTGTTTTCAATGATTTACTAGTTATCAGTGAAGTAGTTGTTTTTTTTTTTCTACAAATTGAAGTATATTTTCTTTCATATATGTATGCTGAAAAGCTTTGATATTTGCTACCAGCAACGATTTTTTACAAAATTAATAGCTAAATAATGTATTTTCATGAAATTTAGATATCAATTTTTAATCTTATACAATGTTTTTTCAAGTTATTTCTAATGTTTTTTTTTTTGAGTGAAAGGCCAAAAAATGTCGAATTTTTGACCTTATTCAGCACTTTTTACACAACTATATCTACAATGTTATGACTTAACAAATATGCCTTTCATGAAATTTAAGTATCAATTTAATTCCTCAAAACAACGTTTTTTTCATAAGATTTTAATGCATTTTTTTTTTTTTGAAAGCTTAATAAATTCAAAATTTGACATTATTCAGGCACTTTTACACAACTATATTTTATAATATTAAGAGCTTAAAATATTGAGTTTTCATGAATTTATGTATCCAATTTTTATTTCTTAAAACACGTTTTTTCAGTGTTTTAATGTATTTTTGAATGGCTAATAAATGTCGAAAATTGTGGCATTACTTCAGCCTTTTTTTGTAGAGAAATCAAAATGTGGTATTTAGTTATTTTTCGTTAGAAATTTTCTATGTTTCACTACTTGTAGCTTAGAATAGGATTTTGAGACTCTATATGTGATACATTTGTATATTATGACGTGTTTTTCCTAGTTTCTTTGTTAAGTGTTGTGTTATATATTAATATATAGGCTTTGACCTTATGATAATGCTGTATACCCTCAAAATGTGTTCTTTCAATGATTTTAGCTAGTTATCTGTGAGTTATATAGTGTTTTCCTACAATTGAAGTATACAATCCTTTTTTTAGAATATTTGCAACCTATAAGTAGCTTACATTCCATTAAGCTTTATAATATAATAGTAATAGGTTAGTTATTGTTATATACGGTATATTGCAAGCGTTTTTCATAGTTTGCTTGTATAACTGTAGCGTTATTGTATATATACTAGTAGTTTTACTCATCTCTATGCTATAAACCTAAAATGTAGTGTTTTCAATGATAGTAGCTAGTTTCTGGTGATATAATATAACTGTTTTCCTACTTTAATTTGATGGTATAAATCCTCGTTTTAAGAAAAATTGGCACCTATAAGTACGTACATTACTAACTATTAAATAGAAGAGTAGAGGTTATTTATGTGAGATAACGGTATATTGCAAGTGTTTTACAATATAGTTTCTTGTAAACTGTAGCGTTATTGATATTATACAAGTAAGTTTTACTTATCATAAATGGCTATAAACCTCTTAAATGTAGTTTTTTGCAATGATTTAGCTAGTTATCAGTGAAGAGTTGTTTTTTTCTAACAAATCTGAAGTATATTCTTTATATATGTAGCTAATACTTTTGATATTTGCTACAACACTATAATTTTACAAAATAATAGCAAAAATATGTATTTTTCATGAAATTTAGATATCAATTTTGAATCTTAAGACAATGTTTTTTTCAGTATTTCAATGTTTTTTTGCAAGGCTAATAAATGTCGAAATTTGGACATTATTCAGCACTTTTACACAACTATATCTTAACGCATTGTTATGAGCTAAAAATATGCATTTTCATGAATATTTAAGTATATATTGTAATCCATCAAAACAAACGTTTTTTCAGTACTCTAATGCATTTCTTGAAAGCGCCTTACAAAATGCTCAAACTTCCAAATTGATACTCATTCAGCACTTTTACACAACTATTTTTATAATATTAAGAACTTAAAAAATATGTATTTTTCATGAAATTGATGTATCAATTTTTATTTTAAACACGTTTTTTTCAAGTGTTTAATGTATTTTTGAATGGCTAAAAATGTCGAAACTGGCATTATTCAGCCCTTTTTTGATAGAGAAATGTCAAAATGTGGGGTATTAATAGTTGTTTTCGTTAGGAATTTCTATTTTAAACTACTGTAAGCTATATAGGAGTTTTGAGACTCTTATATTGTGGATACAATTGTAATATTATACGTGTTTTTTCATAAAGTTTCTTGTTAATTGTTGTGTATATAATTATAGAAGGAATTTACCTTATATAATGCTTTATCCCTCAAATGTGTTCTTTTCATTTTTTAGCTACTACTGGTGATATATATCGTTTTCCTACAAATTGAAGTATAAAATCCTCTTTTTAGAATAATTTGCACCTATAGTAGCTTTCATTACATAAGCTATTAATAGAAGAGTAAGAGGTTTATTTATTGTGATTTAACTGTATATTGCAACGTTTTTTTTTCATGTTTTCTTGGTAAACTGTCGCGTTATTGTATTATAAAAGTAGTTGTTCCTTATCATATTTGCTATAAACCCATAAAATGTAGTGTTTCATGATATTAGTTAGTTATCGGTATATCTACTTTTTCCTACAAATTGGAGTATAACATCCTCTTTTTAAAATAATTATTGCACCTATAAGTAGCTACATTACATTAAGCTAATAATAAAGAGTAGATAGGTTATTTTATTGTGATATACGGTATATTGCAAGCGTTTTTCATAGTTTCTTGTAACTGAAGCGTTTTGTATATATACAAGTGAGTTTTTACTTATCATATGCAATAAACCCATAAATGTAGTGTTTTCAATGATATTAGCTAGTTATCGGTGATATATAGCTGTTGTCCTACAAATTGAAGTATAAATCCTCTTTTTTAGAGTAAGATTCACCTATAATAGCTTTACATTACATTAATCTCATAAATTAAAATGTAAGAGGTTTATTTATTGTGATATAACGGTATATTGCAACATTTGTGGACGTAAAAGAAGTTTCTTTATAACTGTAACTTATTGTATACTATACACAAGTCGTTTTACTTATCAATACTTGCATAAAACCCATAAAAATGTAGTGTTTTTCAATGATATTACACTAGTTGACGGTGATCATATACTGTTTCCTAGAATTGAAGTATAAAATCCTCTTTTAAAATATTGCACATATAATATCTTACAGTACATTACGCTATTAAATAGAGACAGTATAGGTTATTTAATTTGTTATATAAAGGAACGGTCTATTGCAAGCATTTTTTCATAGTTTCGCTTGTAAACCTGTAGCGTATGTATATATTACAATAGTTTTTTACTTATCATATTTCTGCTAGACCTAAATGTTTTGTGTTTCAATGATCTTGCGTGTTCATCGTGATATATAACTGTTTTCCTCACAAATTGAGGTATAAAATCCTCTTTTAAGAAAATTTGCACTATAATTAGCTAACATTACTTAAGCTGATTTAAATTGAAATAATAGGATTATTTTATTGTGATATAACGGTATATTGCAAGCGTTTTTCATAGTTTCTTGTAAACTGTAGCGTTATTTGGATATATACAGTATTTTACTTATCTATGGCGTTATAAAACCTAAAATGTATTGTTTTCATGATTTTACCTAGTTATCATGAAGAGTTGTTTTTTTCTACAAATTGAAGTATATTTCTTTATTTATGTATCTAATAGCTTTTGATATTTGCTACAACTATATTTTACAAATTAATAGCTAAAAATAGTATTTTTATGATTTAGATATCAATTTTAATCTAAGACAATGTTTTTTCAGTAGTTCAATGTTTTTTGAAGGCTGTAATGAAATGTCGAAATTTGACATTATTCGCACTTTACGCAACTATACCTTAACAATGTATATGACTAAAAATATGCATTTTGCATGAATTTTATGTAGCAATTTTAATCCTCAAAACAGCGTTTTTTTCAAGTATTTAATGGCATTATGAAAGCCTTAAAAATGTCAAAATTTTTGACATTATTCAACACTTTTACACAACTATACATTTTATAATATTAAGAGCTTAAAATATGTATTTTCATGAAATTTATGTATCACTTTTATTTTTAAAAACAACGTTTTTTTCAAGTGTTATAAAAAAATGTATTTTTGAAAGCTAAAAAAATGTCAAATTGGCATTATTTCACCTTTTCTTGATAGAGAAATTCAAAATGTGTATATATAGTTGTTTTCGTTAGAATTTTCTATTTAAAATACTGTAGCTTATATAGGAGTTTGAGACTCTATAATTGTGATACAATTGTATATTATACGTGTTTTCATAGTTTCTTGTTAATTTGTTGGTTATTAATTAATAGACAGGAGTTTTACCTTATGGATAATCTTTATCAAAAAAATACCCCCTCCCCCCCCCCGCCAAAAAAAAAAAATGGGGGGGTGTTCTTTGTCAATGATTTTAGCTAGTTATCGTGATTATATAGCTGTTTTCCTAAAATTGAAGTATACAATCCTCTTTTATAATAATTTTGCATCTATAAAGTATCCCCTTAGTAGCTTCATTACATAAAGCTATTAAATAGAAGAGTTAAGATTTAATTATTGTGATATAACCTTGTATATTGCAAGCGTTTTTCATAGTGTCTTGTAAACTGTAGCGTATTGTAGATATATCAATTAGTTTTACTTATCGTATATTGCTATAGAACCCATAAATGTTTGTCTTTTCAATGATAGTAAGCAGTTATATCGGTGATATATAACTGTTTTTGCCTACAATGAGTATAAAATCCTCTTTTAAGAAAAATTTTGCACCTATAAGTAGGTTACATTACATAAGGCGATTAAATAGAAGAGTAATATGTTATTTATTTGTGATATATAGATAACGGTTATTTGAGCAAGCGTTTTTTCATAGTTTCTTGTAACTGTTAGCGTTATTGTATATAAACAAGTAGTTTTACTATCATGATTGCTATAAACCCATAAAATTGGTAAGTTTTTCAATGATATTAACTAGTTATCGTTGCTATATAACTGTTTTCCTAGCAATGTGAAGTTAAAAATTCTCTTTTTAGAATAATTTGCACTATAAGTAGCTTACATTACATTAAGCTATTAAATAAAAGAGTAGAGTTATTAATTTGTGATATAACGTTATATTGCCTAGCGTTTTTCATAGTTTTTCTTTAAAACTGTAGCGTTATGGTATATATACAAGTAGTTGTTTACTTATCATAAATTGCTATAAACCCATAAATGTAGTGTTTCAATGATATTAGCTAGTTTTCGTTGATATTAGCTGTTTGCCTGACAAATTGAGTATAAAATCCTCTTTTTTAGAGTAAGATGCACCTATAAGTACTTACATTCTTAAACTAAAAATTAAAGGTAAGGTTATTTATTGTGTATAAGGTATTTAAAGCATTTTTCATAGTTTCTTATCTGTAACGTTTTTATTTACAAGTAGTTTTACTTATCATATTGCTAAAACCCATAAATGTAGTTTTTTCAATGAAATTAACTATTAGGGTGATATATAACTGTTTTCCTATAAATTGAGGTAAAAAATCCTTTTTTTTAATATTTGCACAAAAATTAGCTTACTTTCTAACTATTAAATAAAAAAGTTAGGTTTTTTATTGTGATAAAAGGGTATATTGCCGTTTTTCATATTTTTCTTGAAAACTGTACGTTTTTATAATACAAGTTTTCTTATCATTTGTTTAAAAACCAAAAAATTAGTTTTTTAAATTATATTAGCTAGTTATCGGTGTATTAACTTTTTTCCACAAATTGGGGTATAAAATCCTTTTTTAAAAGAAAATTTGCACCTATAAGTGCTTAATACATTAACTTTTTAAATGAAGATAAGAGGTTATTTTTTTGTGATATAACGGTATATTAAAATTTTTTTTTTCCATATTTTTCTTGTAACTGTACTTTATTGTATATATACAATTTTTTTTTTTACTTATCATAGGGGCTAAAACCCTTTAAAAAAATGTAGTGTTTTCATGATTTTACCTTTATCATTTGAAAAGTTGTTTTTTTCTAAAAATTAAATATTTTTTCTTTTATATTACTAAAAGCTTTTGATATTTGCTACAAAATATTTTTTACAAATTATACTAAAATATTTTTTTTTTTTTCATGAAATTTTTGATATCAATTTTAAATTTTAAAAGACAATTTTTTTTTTCAAGTTTTTCAATGTTTTTTTGAAAGGCTAAAAATGTCGAAATTTGACATTTTTCACACTTTTAATAACATTCTTACAATGTTATGAGCTAAAATTCTTTTTCTAAATTTAGTATCAATTTTAATCCTCAAAAACCTTTTTTCAAATATTTATGCTTTTTGAACCCCTTAAAAATGTCAAAAATTTGACATCATTCAGCCTTTTTTCCAACTATATTTTTTTAATATTAAACTTAAAATATGTATTTTTCATGAAATTTATGTTCAATTTTTTTTTTTTAAAACAACGTTTTTTTTAGTTTTTTTAATGTATTTTTTAATGGCTAAAAAAGTCGAAAATTGGCCTTATTCGCCCTTTTTTTGATAGAAAATTCAAAATGTGGTATATAGTTGTTTTCGTTAGAAAATTTCTATTTTTTAAATCTGTAAGCTTTAAAAAGGGGGTTTGAGACTCTATTGTGATTCAATTGTTTATTATACGTGTTTTCCCTATTTCCTTGTTAATTGTTGTGTTTTTTAAATTAAAAGAAGGTTTACCTAATAATCTTTATACCCCCAAAATTTTTTTTTTTTTTTCAAATGATTTTTTTCTAGTTTATCGGTGATAAAGTGTTTTTCCCACAAATTGAAATATCAATCCTTTTTTTAGAAAAAATTTGCAC
>JACEEZ010009251.1:0-38619 GCA_016584305.1 Chionoecetes opilio | reverse complement strand
CTTTTTCTTAGTTTTATAACTTCTCAACAACATTATATATAATAATAATAATTCTTCAGATAAACCTTTTCTGGCTCTCTTTTTATTGATCTTCATCTATTTTTCCATCGCTCTTAAATAATCGCCTAATATAATCATTCCCCGTTTCCTCTTTCTCTCACTTTCAATATTACTTCTACTTTATTTCTTTTCTCCCATTACTTCAATTTCTGGCTTTTTTTTCTCTTTGTCCATTTTTTCTCAACACTTTTAAATAATCCCCTATAATAATTCTTCTCTTTCAGATACAACTTTTCTGGCTCCCTTTTTTTCTCTCTTAGTCTATTTATTTAACTCTCTCTTCAATAATCGCCTATAATAATTTTTCTCCTTCTTTAGATTAAACTTTCCTGGCTCTCATTTTATTTCTCTTAATCTGTTTTATCTCCATCGCTCTTAAATAATCGCCTAAAATAATCATTCTTCTTCTCCAGATAAAACTTTTCTGGCTCTCTTTTGATTTCTCTTAGTTTGATTTTCTTTCCATCGCTCTTAAATAATTTCGCCTAATATAATAATCATTCTTCTCCTCCTTCGTTTCTCCCTTTCAATATTACTTCTACTCTCTACTCTCTCTTCTACTTTCCTTCTTTTCACCCTCTACTTCGATTTCTGGCACTCTTTTTTTCCTATTACTCTATTTTCCTCCGCATCGCTCTTAACCCCTTGAGACCCAGAACGTAATTTCTATTGTAATTTGACTACCATAAGACGATTTCTAGTGACTATAAGCAATATTTTAATAGATATGACCTGTTTAGTATCCTTGTTCACTAGTTAATTTGGTATATTCAGTCACTTTTCGTAATTTTATGGCTGACAACAGACAATTTTATATAGCAAAGGAAAGTTCTCGGCGTGAAGGGGTTAAATAATCTCCTAATATAATCCTCTTCCTCCTCCTCCTCCTCCTTCGCCTCCTCCAGATACAACGTGGAGACAACAGACAGCGACATCGCCCTCCTGAAGCTGGCGGAGACCCTGGTGTTCACGTGGCGGGTCAGTCCCATCTGTTTGACCCCGCCTGACCTCACCTACTACAACGAGGAGGTCACGGTCATAGGGTGGGGCAGGAGGTTCGAGGATGACCATGCCAAAGCCACGATCTTACGACATGTGGATCTCAAAGGTTGGTGTGTGTGTGTGTGTGTGTGTGTGTGTGTGTGTGTGTGTGTGTGTGTGTGTGTGTGTGTGTGTGTGTGTGTGTGTGTGTGTGCGTGTGCGTGTGCGTATGTGTGTGTGTGTGTGTGTGGTGTGTGTGTGTGTGTGTGTGTGTGTATGCGTGTGTGTGTGTTTCTGTGTGTTTGTGTGTGTGTGTGAGAGAGAGAGAGAGAGAGTGTGTGTTATAGTGTTCATTCCTTTTTCTAACTCTTATTTCCTCGTTCGTCGTTTTTTTTTTTTTTTCTCTCTCTCTCTCCTCTCTCTCTCTCTCTCTCTCTCTCTCCCCTTCAGTTTTACTTCTTTGTTCCTTTTCCTTCTCTCTTTACCTTTCTGCTTTTCATTCACAATCTTCTTTCGTTATTAAGGGCCGTTCAAAAATGACGTAACGCCTAGGGGAAGGGGGGGGGGGTATGGTGGAGTGATACGAGTGTGACAGTGGGGGGGAGGGGGGTGCAGCCATGTGTTACGTAACATTTACATTTAAAGAAAAAGCTAAAATGATAATTTGCATGTACTTAGGCAAGACTTACATTATTGTATTTGAAAAAAAATGAAAACATATTAATTGGGAGGGGGTACTAGCTGGTGTTACATCATTTTCGAGGGGGGTATTTCGACATGTGGTACAAGGCGTGACAATGGGGGAGGGGGGGGGGGCTAAAAAAAAATCCAAAAAAAGGCGTTACGTTCTTTTCTAATGGTTCCTTACGTATCTGATCTCCTCACGACCTCCTTCCATCCTCTTCCTACTCTTCCTCCTCCTCTTATTAACCCCTTGAGGCCCAGAACGTAATTTCCATTGTAATTTGGGTACCATTAGACGATTTTAATGATATGCAAGATTTTATAGATATGACCTGTTTAGTATCCTTGTCTACTAACTAATTTGGTATATTACGTTAGTTTTCGTAATTTTATGGCTTGACAACTTACAATTTTTTTATAGCAAAGGAAAGATCTGGGCGCGAAGGGGTTCAGTATAATCTCTATATTCAACAACAATAAATATACATATATAAATTAATTAATGAAAAAAAACAGAATAAAGAAATAAATTACGTAAGAATCACAAAAAAGTAATTCATAATATATCTTAACATTAACAAAACAAAATAATCATAGCATAACACACAAAAAAAATACATAATTATATGAATGAATGAAAAAGACCCGGAATAAAGAGAGAGAGAGAGAGAGAGAGAGAGAGTGGGGAGACGAGAGAGAGAGAGAGGAGAGGGAAGAGAGAGGAGAGATGAGAGAGAGATGATAGAGCCCGAGGAGAAAAGAGAGAGAAGAATGAGAAGAGAGAGAGAGAGAGAGAGAGAGAGACCTAAATGAAGCCTAGAAATAACCTAAATAAATGACGTAAGAATAACAAAACATCAATGCATCATCAATCACAACAAAACAAAAACATCATAACAACAACATCAACAAACATCCATCCACTTGCAATCCACAACCACCAATTATTCCACCTTTTTTTTATCCCTACCTACCTATTTTTCCTTTGCTTTATTGATTTCATTATTTGATTTAGTCGTCACACGGTCTACCTGTCATCAATATGTGTATTTAATTATTTGATTTAGTCGTCACACGGTCTACCTGTCATCAATATGTGTATTTAATTATTTGATTTACTCGTCACACGGTCTACCTGTCATCCATATGTATATCTAATTATTTGATTTACTCGTCACACGGTCTACCTGTCATCAATATGTGTATTTAATTATTTGATTTACTCGTCACACGGTCTACCTGTCATCCATATGTAATAATCTATTTGATTTACTCGTCACACCCGGGCTACCTGTCATCCATATGTATATCTTTAAATTATTTGATTTACTTTGGCACACGGTCTACCTGTATCCATATGTATAATCTAATTTTTTATTTACTCGTACCCCGGTCTACCCTGCATCATATGTGTATTTAATATTGATTTAAATCGTCAAAACGGTCTACCCTGTCATCCAAGTATATCCAATTATTTGATTACTCGCCCCCACGGTCTACCTGTCATCCATATTATACCCAATTATTTGATTTACTCGTCACACGGTTTTTACCTGTCATCCATATGTATATCTAATTATTTGATTTACTCGGCACACGGTCTACCTGGCATCCATTTGGACAACCTACTCTTGCCCTACTGAGCCTACTCCATTATGTGCCCTCCCCCCTTTCCAACTCCTTGCTTCTTATGGTGTTTCCCTTTTGCATACACTATTACACCAACACACACACCCACACACACCACACACACACAACACCACACACATACACACACAAGGGCGTCCGAGATTATGGAATAGCTTCATTTAGGTATTTCTCCTCTCTCTCCCTTTCTCTCTCTCTCTCCCTCTCTCTCTCCTCCCCTCTCTCTCTCTCTCCTCTCTCTCCTCTCTCCCCTACCTATTCTTCCAGCTCTCTCCCTCTTCTCTTCGCCTCTCTCATACTTTTCCCCTTCCCATCTTTTTTGTTCTACCCTAAGTTCCTCTACCTAGTTTCCTCTCTCTCTCTCTCTCTCTCTCTCTCTCTCTTTTCCCCCCTTCTCTCTCCTCTTCTCTTTTCCTCTCTCTCTCCTCTCTCTCTCTCCTCTCTCTCTCTCCCCCCTTCTCCTTCCCTTGTTTATTTTCTTCGACATCTTTTTCATTCCAAATTCGGAACGTCAACATTGGAGTTGTTAGAGTACTGGGGACATTCTCTCTAATCTCTCTCTCTCTCGCTCCTCTCTCTCTCTCTCTCCATCACTCTTCTCTCTCACTCTCTCGTCTCTCTCTCTCTCTCCTCTCTCTCTCTCTCTCTCTCTCTCTCGTCTCCTCTCTCTCTCTCTCTCTTTCTCTCTCTCTCTCTGTGTGTGTGTGTGTGTGGGAACAAAGGCAAGGTTACTATTTCACAGTTTATCCCTGCCAGCAACAGAGAGAGTATCCAGGACAAAGGAACGTGAAACCCACTTAGGTACACACACACACACACACCACACACACACACACACACAGAAACACACACACACACATTACGATAACAACTACAATTACACTTAGAAAAGGAAAAGTCATATAAGGACTAACAAAAAGCAAAGTTTAGAATCATTGCAGCTACCTATAACTGTCCACCCTTTCCCTTGACGTACAGTACTACTAATAACCTCTATACCCTTCCTCCCTCCCTTCCAATTTTACCAATAAGATCTCTCTCCTTTTATTCTATTATATCTCTATCTTATCTATCTCTATATTCTATTATATCTCTATCTTATCTATCTCTATATTCTATTATATCTCTATGTTATCTATCTCTATATTCTATTATATCTCTATCTTATCTATCTCTATATTCTATTATATCTCTATATTCTATTATATCTCTATCTTATCTATCTCTATATTCTATTATATCTCTATCTTATCTATCTCTATATTCTATTACATCTCTATCTCTATATCTCTATCTCTAATATCTCTCCTTTTATTTTATTCTATATCTCAATTTTCTCTCCTTCCCTTTGCATCATTACACTCTTAGAAAAAAAGGGTAGGAAAAGGGTAGAAAAAGGGTGTTTGTAGTGATGAAATACTGCTACCCTTTTTCTACCCTTACAAATATACCCTTTCGGATCGACGCAAATATACCCTTTTCCCACCCTCTCGTCTAAAAAGGGGTAGATAAAGGGTAGATGAAGGTTATAATCGGCAGCATCTACCCTCCAGCCTGGACATAGGGTTTAAAAAGGGTAGTGATGGTGCGATGTAACAATTCGACCCTTAATGTACCCCCCATTTCTGAGAGTGTACCAATAACCTTCCATACTCTCTCTCCTTCTTTTTCCTTTAATTTTTCTTATTATTACTATTCCCATTACTAACATTACGGTAACTGTTATCATCACTTCTCTTATTAGTTACTTGAAATTATTAAGTATGTCACTGGATATCAATAGTCCACTCTAGTCCACGAAAGGCAACGAAAATATTATGGCATGAGGTCCATAAAAGAGCTTCGGCTTAATGGACCGTGGCTTGTATGACTAGAATTGATTAGGAACATTACATTACACTAAGCCGAAAAAAACTAAAAAGTATCAAGTCTCTCTCCTCTCCCCTTCTCCTCTCTCTCTCTCTTCTCTTCTCTTTTCTCTCTCTCTCTCTCTCTCTCTCTCTCTCTTTTCTTTTTTTCCCCTTCTTTTTTCCTTTTTTTTATCTTTTAAATTTTTTTTTCTCTCAAATCTTTATATTTTATATTTATTTTTATCATCTATTATATCTCTCTTTCTCTCTATTTTTTAAATAAACTTTTCTCCCTTTCTTTTCCCCCTCTTTTATCTCTATCAAATTTTTATCGATCTATATATCTCACTCTCTTTCTCTATATCTATTTACTAAATATCATTCTATATATATCTCTCTCCCTCCCTGACAGTGTTACCGATGACCAAGTGCCGCCACAATTTCCTGCTGGAGTCCGAGGAGGTGCCCACCCAAGGGCCCTGTGCGCGCAGGGGGGCACGGGGGGACACTGCCAGGTGGGGGACACTAAAGGGGAAACACGGGGATGAAGGGGGGCCTTTGGGGGGGGGAAAAGATGATTAGATTTTGGGCGGGGAAAAGGATGGTTAGATTTTGGGCGGGGAAAAAAAGGGTTTTAAAAAAAGGGGTAAAAAAGGGAAAGGGAAAAGGGAAGGGAAAAAGGGGGGGGGGGGGGGGGTGAAAAAGGAGAAAAGAGAGAGAGAGAGAGAGGAGAGAGAGAGGGGAGAGGGGAGAGAGAAAAAGGGGGAACGAAAAGGGGGAAAAAGGGGGGGGAAGAGAAAAAACCTGGAGGGCGGATGAAAAAGAGGGAAAAGAGAAGATTGTGGGAATTTGAGGGGTGCAGAAAAAGGGTTTTGGGAAAAAAAAAGAGAAAAAAAATTAAACAAAAAAAATGAAAAAAAAAATTAGAAAAACTGGGAAAGGGGGTTTAAAAAGGTTGAAAAGTTTCTCTCTCTCTCTCCCCCTCTCTCTCTCTCTCTCTCTCTCTCTCTCTCTCTCTCTCCCCTTTTTCTCTCTTTTTCTCTCTCTTCTCTCTCTAGAGAGAAAGAGGGAAAAGGAGAGAGAGGAAAAAAAAAAAAAAAGAGAGAGAGAGGAGAGAGAGAAAAAACTGGAGAGAGAGAGGGGAAGGGGAGGAGAGAGAGAAAAAAAATCTTCCCCGGGAAAAAAAGATTGAGATGGAAAAAGATTTCCGAGGGGGGTTGAATAATTTATGTAGGTACTCAAAGGTTGTTTTTTAGTGTTTGTGTGGGTGTGTGTGTGTGTGTGGGGGGTGTGTGTCAGAGGTGGGCACCGCAAACGAAAATCCACTTCGCAAACGCAAATTCGCAAACGAAAATCCATTTCCCCCAAAACGAAAAAACCCGGGAAAACCCCCCAACCTTACTTTTCCCACAACCGCAAGTCCGCAAACCCCCAAACCCAAATTGGGGGAAAAATTTCTCAGCACATTTTGAAAAAAATTGAGGAAAAAAAAAAAAAAGGGCACTTTGTGGTTTTTAAAAATTTATATATATTTAAAAAAAACACTTACGGAAATTTAAATTATATATATATTTTATATAATATAATATTATTTTAATATATATAAAATTTTATATATATATATAAAATAATATATATTTTAAAAATATAACCCGAAAGTGTGTCTGTCGTGTGTTTTGGTGTGTGTTTGTGTGGGGGTGTGGGGTTTTGTGTGTGGTGTGTGTGGTGGGTTTTATGGGTTTCCCCCCCCCGGGGCGGAATCCCATCATAGGCCCAACAGTTTTGGAACCAGGTCGACCAGGGGAAGGTTTTAACCCCCACTTATGAGATGATCCGATCACTTTTTTTTCTTTTTTTTTAGAAACCCTATTAGCGAGAATTTTTAAAAAAAAAGTGGGTTTGCGAGAATTGGGGAAAAACCTTGATGTAGGGGAGGGGGTAAGGGGTTGAGTGAATGGGGGGGTGATGGGTAAGGGGGTGGGGGGGTGATGGGTGATGAATGGGTGGGGGGTTTTGATGGGTGAGGGAATAGATGGGGGGGTGATGGGAAGGCGTGAGGGAATGGGTGTGGGGGTGATGGGAAATTTAAAATGGGTGAGTGAATGGGTGGGGGGGATGGGTAATGGGTGGGGTTAATGGTGGGGGGTTTGAGGGGTAAGGGGTTTGAGTGAAGGGGTTTGGGGGGGTGATGTGAAGGGTTGGCTTTTAATACATACTTTTCTACACCCATGTTTTCAGGAAAGCTGGGAAGGGGGCTACTGGAGAGCCTGTATTTGGTGGGCCAAAGGGCCCCCACCAAAGCCCCGCAGGATACCCAAAAAGTCCGCCGGGGGGCGGTTTTTCGGTAGTAATAATATTAGTATTTTTTCCCATATTCCCCCTCAGCGTCCCACAGAGGGGTTATACCCTCACATTTTCCCTTCCCCTCATTGTGCCCAACTCATCAATATACCCAATTTAAGTGCACACTAAGGGGTAATAATTACTAAATTACATACACCCCCAAATTATTTTTTCTTTTGATTGAATCAGCCCCTTAACTTCAGCTCCTTTTTCAGAGTCCTCTGGGGGAATTTCCCATTGAGCAGGGCATTTTCCCCCTTTCATGAAGCCCCAACTTCAAAATTATCGGAGGTCATATCCCCCGCCTTTTGGCCTTCATGATGCCTGCCCGGGAAAATTTAATCTCTCCAAAAGCGCAGAGCTGGGTATGACCGGTTGTATTAAAACGAACAAAATCTCCCCAGGCGGCATGGGAAAGGGGGGGGGGAAAACAGGGCCCTGCCCACCCGCTTTTTCCCCTCCCACTCTGAAAACCAACTCTAAAGCTCTTTCCCCTTTTTGGGAGAGGCGGGTAGATTTGGTTTGTCCTCTGTAGCTGTGGGTCCGGGCTCATCAAAGCCTAAAAAATAATAGATACATTTTTTAATATAACTTTAAAAGTAAAAATTTTAAGTAATCGGAGTAAAAAAAAAAAAAAGGTTACTTAGAAATAAAAGGCCCCCTTTAATTTTTTTTTTTTTTTTTTTTCAAAATTTTTGCACCTTTTTTAATAATTTGACAATAATTTATCAGAAGGGCCGCTCACGATTGCTAAAATAATGACTTGGAAAATAAAACTGCACAACTAAAACGGGAAGAGAGTTGAGTAGATCTGAAAAAATCAATGTCTCCCCTTTAAAAAAAAATATCCTTTTCCCGTCTTCTTTGGGGCTGCTGCCATCTGGGGTTTTACCCAAAGACCCCCGCTCCGTGAGTTTGGGAAAGCAGTCTTGATATCAGGGCTTTAAAACGTACCTTTCGGGGTTTTAAAAAGGAGGACCACAGGCAGCTTGAAGAGGGGGTGGTTTGCTGTCAATTTTTTTCATTTGGGGATACCCCGGGGGGGCGGTCGCCTCGCCCCCTAAAACGCCACCCCCGGGGGTTTCCCCACGCGCGAGTCCCCATGCAGGCCCCTTTCCCATCCCAAGAAAACTCTCGGACGGGGAAACATCAACTTCCCCCAGACAGGGAGTCTGGTTTTGGGCCCCCCCCTTGGTCTCCTCCCCCCGGTTTGGTCTCTTGCAAAATAAAACCCAGGGGAAGGGGATCGGTTTCAGGGTAGCGTGCCACAGAAATATAGCCGAAGTTAGCGCCCCGGGGACTATGCAGGAATAGGCCTCGTTTTCAGTCTCACTTTTGCAATCTTTTGATTTGACACGTAATCACCCCAGGATACCCTATGATTCTGGGGAAGCACTTTACCAAAGACATCCCCCCCATTTACCTCTTCAAGTCTCTATTTTGTGTCCATGTCTCACCCAAACAAATCCCTTTTTCCCGCCCCCCCCCTTTTTTAAAACCGGATTTTGTTTTTCCAGGGCTACGATAAAGAAACCGGGGCCCCAAAAACGATGGGGGCCCCCCCCTAAAAAATTGGTCACATTTGGGAATTTTTTTACACATGGATTCCTCATGGAGGGGGGGCCACCCCCAACTGTGATGATTTTTTTGGTCCCCCTTTAAATGTGCAGCACTTGTGGGCGAGTGTACTAGCTTGGGGACCTACGTGAGGGGGGTTCTTTTCCCGGTTTTCGGGGGGGGAGGGCGGTGCCCACCGTCTCTCCCTTGGAAATTTGGGGTAGAGGTGTTTTTTCCCCCAGACATGAGGTCCTACCTTTATTGGGGGGTTGGGGGCCCTTTTCAAAAAGTTAAAGATATTTTTTAATTTTCTTTTATTTTTGCTTTTAATGCACTATTATTCTTTTATATTTAGTTATTTTAAATTTGATTATATCTTAAAAAAAAAAAAAATATTCTTTTACTGTCTCGTATGGGAAAAGCCGTTTAATAACCCGCAGTTGCGGCGCCTTTTTAAAAATATAAATTTTCTAATTTTTTTTTTTTTCCTGCCCCAAAAACCGGGGGGGGGTACGGGTTTTTTTAAATTAAGCCTCCAAAAAACCTGAAATTTGGTCTTGACCAGGAGGGCCTCAAAATCCCAAAGGCTTTGCCCCCCTCGTGCAGCACCCCGAGAGCCATCACCGGACCTTTCCCGCGGGAAACAGCAAAAAATTACTGCAACATCGGCATCTTTTGGGGTTTCCCAGGGATGCCCCCACAAAAACTTTTCTACAACTCTGTCCAATACCCAGTTTCCCTTTCAAAATTACAAAAATTGAAAAATTTATGGGGCAAGGACGCACCTTGCCCCAACCCCGTATTCCAAGGGGAAAGAACTGGAAACACCCCCCCCACACTTCACAGCATCCCAGTCCCCGACCCGTCAGGGTGGCAAGGTTGGTAGAGACGTGAGATCACCCAAAGGCAAGGGTCCCTGTGCATTCGGTCAGCGGTTCGAGTCCCGCCCCCGTTCGTGCTTGGGCGTGGCGGCCGGGGAAAAAAATTTTTTTTTTTAAAATCAAAACCCTTTTAGTTGGTACTTTCAAAGTGTTTTAGAAGGGGTGAAAAACTTATCTTATCTCTCAGTCCAAGGGCCCGAGTACAGGATTGCTGTGGCCATCAAAAAATCCATTTGACCAAAAAAGAGAGAGAGTGGGCCCAAACGCGTTTTCTGGGCGGTGCGCGTAGCCCCGGGGAGGAATCGTGATAAAATGGAAAAATTTGCGGACATATTTGCGTTTGCGGAAGTGCTTCCGCAAAAAGCCCAAAAACCCCCAAACATTTACACTTCCCCATTTCCCCAAAAAGGGAAAATGGACTTCCGCCCAAAAATAAATAATTAAGCCCAATAAAATTGCGTTCTATTTATACCCTTCATGATAAAAATTTACTCGCAAAATTTTTAAAAGGGAAGGGGTTAAATGGGAAAATTAAAATTCATGATATTTCTTTTATAGCCGTTTAAAGGCATTTTTTTAGCGTGTTTTACTGTTTTTTATTGATTTAAAATTTTTAGAAAAAAACATTTTCGAAGTTACAGATACCATATATCGAAAAAACCAGTCTATTTTGAAGGGCCATAGACCACTATATCTCTTTGTCGGGCGCCCCCCAGGCCCCATAGGGAGCCCCCAATTTAAAACATTGTCGCTTGTGAACAGTCCAGGTATTTTCAGTGGTCTAGGCTTAGTGTAATATAATAAATTTTTAAAAACAATTATCAGACAACAAGCCACGGTCCATTGAGAGAGAGAGAGAGAGAGAGAGAGAGGGGGAGAGAGGAGGGGGAAGAGGGGAGAGGGGGAAAAGAGGAAAAGAGAGGGAGGGGGGATGAGAGGAGGGAGAAAAGAGAGAGGGGAGAGGAGAGAGGAAAAGGGGAAGAGAGAGGGGAAAAGAGAAAAGAGGATGAGAGAGAGAGAGAGGGAGAGAGAGGGGAGAGAGAGAGAGGAGAGAGAGAGAGAGAGGGGAGAGAGAGAGGAGAGAAAAAGAGAGAGGAGAGAGAAGAGAGAGAGAGAAGAGAGAGAGAAAAGAAGGGGAGAGAGAGAGAGAGAGAGAGAGAGAGAGAGAGGAGGGGGAAAAAAAGAAAAGAGAGAGAGAGAGAGAGAAAGAGAGAGAGAGGGAGAGAGAGAGAAGAGAGAGAGGAGAAAAGAGAAAAGGGGAGAGAGCAGAGGGGAGAGGAGAAAGAAGAGAGGGGAGAACAGAAAGGGGAGGGGAGAGGAGGGAGGAAAAGGGGAAAAAGGGGGGGGGGGAAAAAGAGAAAAAAAAGGGGAGAGAAGAAGGCGAGAGAGAGAGGAGAAAAAGAATAAAAGAGAGAGAGGAGAGGGGAGAGAGAGAGAATTTAGAAAAGAGAGAGAGAGGGAGAGAGAGAGAGGAAGAGAAGAGGGAGAGAACGGGAGAGAGAAGAGGGGAGAGAGAGAGAAGAGAGAGAAAGAGAGAGGTGGAGAGGAGAAAGAGAGAGAGAGAGAGAGAGGAGAAAAGAGAGAGGAAGGGGAGAGAGAGAGAGAGGAGAGAGGGGAGGAGAGAGAGGAGAGGGAGGAAGGGGAAAAAGAGGAAGGGGGAGGAGAGACCGGGGAAAAAGGGAAAGGGGGAAAAAGGGGGAAGGGGGATGGGGGTTTGGGGGGGAGAGAACAGAAGGGGGGAAAAGGGGGGAGAAAAGAGAGAGAGAGAGAGAGGGGAAAAAGGAAAAGGGGAGAAAAGAGAGGAGAAAAGAAGGGGAAGGGGAAGGGGGAGGGGGAGAGGGGGGGGGGGGGGGAGAAGGAGAGGGGAAAAGAGAGAGAGAGAGAGGGGAGAGAGATGGGAAAAAAGAGGGGGAGAGAGAGGGGACCGGGGGGGGAAAAAGAGAGAAAGGGGAGAGAGGGGAGAGAGAGATGCCATTACAGAACCCAAAAGGAGGCTAGAAAAAAGGGAGCAAATAAAGGCTTGTTAGTGACTTGACTTTTGGGAGAAAGACTGGGGACTCAAATTTTTGGCCCTTAGTTGGCATTTTATTTTTCCCCTTCGCCCAATTACTGTTCCACTTTCTTTCCCTTGTTCCCTTTAAATTTCCCTTTTTTAAATTTCCCTTATTTTTTCTTTTTTAACCCTTTTATCTTTCTTTCCCCCCTGGGTATAGCTCGCCCCCAAACTTTTATTTTTTCTTATTATTCCTTTACCCCCTTTCTCCCCTCCTCTCTCCTCTCTCTCTCTCTCTCTCCCCCTTCCCCTCTCTCTCTCTCTCTCTCTCTCTCTCTCTCCTCTTCCCCCTGGTTATCTCTATTTCTCTTACTGCCTCCCCTCGCTATCTCTTTTCTCATCCTTCCTTTCTTCTTTCTTTATTCGTTTCATGAATTCAGGGTTTCGGTTCAACAGCCTTGTAAAAAATCAGCCTTGTAAAAAATCACGCACGCACACACACACGAACATCCTAAATAATCTTGTGTAATCGCCTTTTTTGAGGATATTTTCGTCCCCTCTTATTACCTCCGCCAACGAAGTTGGAGGGGTTATGTTTTCACCCCGATCTGTCTGTCTGTCTGTCTGTCTGTTAGTGTACAGGATTTCTCGAAAAGTTGCAAATAGATTTGGACCAAACTCGGTATATCAAGTCTATTTGGTATAAGGAAGAACTGATTTAATTTTGGATGAAATCTATTGACAACTGTTGCCATGGCAACCAATTGATGAAATATTCGGCCTGAGGTATGCGCTCATACTGAGTGCATATATTATATATATATATATATATATATATATATATATATAATATATATATATATATATATATATATATATATAATTGATGAAATATTCGGGCGGAGGTATGCGCTCTACTGAGTGCCCCCCCCCCTAGTTCTACCTGTAATTATCCACCTTTACCTGTAGACAAAGACCAGTGTGACCCAGGTGTTCCCAGGTGAAAGAGGAGTGTAAAGGTGTAACAGGTTTAGCATAATGAGTCACACGTGTGGAATCAAAGTGAAATTTTTACTAAAAGAGAAAAAGAGAGAAACGGCAAAATTTTATAACGTTAAACATACAACCCTTGTCTCCACCACCACAACCACTATTTGTACCACCGTTTTTTTTTACCTGGGAGTCGCGGCGTAATTACCAAGAGGGGCGTGAGCCAAGAGAGAAAAAGGAAGAACTGTCAAGTATTTCATCAAACGTGATCTAACTGAATTTGCTGGCCATATGCAAGGTGTTTATGAATAATTATCTGCACAATAAAAGTGCTAAAAACACATTTTTTTTCAGTTTTTCTTTCTGATTCAGGATTATTTTGAAATATCTTGCTTGAAGAAGTGAATGGGAGGCATGGAGGCAAGGAACAACTACTAAAGGGGGCGTGGTGGTAAAAAGGTTAAGAAACACTGATTTTTACTTTCCAGGGTGACTCCGGCGGGCCCTTGGTGTGGCTGGACAAGACGCATGATCGTTACTTCGCCGTGGGGCTGACCAGCTGGGGCGTGGGCTGCGGACTGCCTAAGTATCCAGGTACTGTACATGTGTGGTTCCCTTAGCTACCTGAGCCGTGTCCAGTACTAGGAAAGAGGCCTATGTAACTATAATGTACTAGGGGGGATTAAGTTGATGTACTAGGTAGTCAATTTCAAGGTTTGAATACAAGGGGGTTTAATGTACTAGAATGTTTTAAGTTCTAGCTGGTTTAGTTCTGGAAGGTTTAGTAGTAGGTGGTTTTACTAGGTGTACTACTAGGAAGGTTGCTAGCATTCACTTATTTCTACTAAGAGGGTTGTGGACTTGGAAGGGACGTATCACTACACTTTTTCACTCTCAAATTAAAACAACTGAACCTCAAATTAAAGCAAGTGAATCTCAAGTTAAAATAACTGAAGTTTAAATTAAAACAACTAAAGTTTAAATTAAAACAACAGAAGTTTATATTAAAACAACTGAATTTTAAATTAAAACAACTAAAGTTTATATTAAAACAACTGAAGTTTATATTAAAACAACTGAAGTTTAAATTAAAACAACTGAAATTTATATTAAAACTGAAGTTTAAATTAAAACAACTGAAGTTTATATTAAAACAACTGAAGTTTATATTAAAACAACTGAAGTTTATATTAAAACTGAAGTTTAAATTAAAACAACTGAAGTTTAAATTAAAACAACTGAAGTTTAAATTAAAACAACTGAAGTTTAAATTAAAACAACTGAAGTTTATATTAAAACAACTGAAGTTTAAATTAAAACAACTGAAGCTTATATTAAAACAACTGAAGTTTAAATTAGAATAACTTGAACTTCAAATTAAAATAACTGAACTTTAAAATCAAAATAATTGAATTTCAAATTAAAAGAAAAAATTCATCTATTACCTATGTTTTGAAATAATTTGTTTTATTTTGAAGTTCTGTTGTTCTAATTTGAGAGTGAAAAGGTGTATTATGAAAACCCCCAGAAAAGTAACACATTTCTTCCTGCAAACTTTTTCTTATCTTTACCAGAGTGCTGCCAGCAAAGGGAAGAGAGGGGAAAAAAAATTATGAAAAGATATACCATTCTTTTAAATATTTTTACACAGCATACTACATAGATAAAGCAACACAGGATGAAGTAACGTATAGCTATTCCGTGTATGTTAGTACACATACTGTAGTTATACAAAAGAAAACAAAAGTTACATTTTTGGCACTCAATTTTTTTTGCCACTTAAACATTTTTGGCACGCACTCAAAATTTGTTGGCACTCAAAATGTATTGGCACTCACATTTTTTGGGCACTCAAAATATTTTGCCACTCGAAATTCTTTGGCACTCAAAATTTTTGGCACAAATTTTTGTGGCACTTAAAAAAAAAAAATTTTAGTACCAAAAATGTGAGTGCCAAAAATGTAACTTTTGTTTTCTTTTGTATAACTACAGTATGTGTACGTTACTCCTGTGTTGCTTTATCTATGTAGTATGCTGTGTAAAAATATTTAAAAGAATGGTATATCCTTTCATAAATAATTTTTTCCCTCTCTTCCCTTTGCTGGCAGCACTCTGGTAAAGATAAGAAAAAGTTTGCAGGAAGAAATGTGTTACTTTTCTGGGGGTTTTCATAATACACCTTTTCACTCCCAAATTAGAACAGAACTTCAAAATAAAACAAATGAATTTCAAAACATAATAGATGATTTTTTTCTTTTAATTTGAAATTCAATTATTATAATTTGAAGTTCAGTTATTTTAATTTGAAATTCAGTTATTCTAATTTAAACTTCAGTTGTTTTAATATAAACTTCAGTTGTTTTAATATAAACTTCAGTTGTTTTAATTTAAACTTCAGTTGTTTTAATTTGAGATTCACTTGTTTTAATTTGAAATTCAGTTGTTTCAATTTGAAGTTCAGTTGTATTGATTTGAGAGTGAAAAGCTGTAGACAGTTTAGACTTTTACGGAGAGAGAATGAGAAAGAGAGATAGAGAGAGATACAGAGAAAAGAACACTAATTTTTATTACGAGGACTTTTTTTTTTTTTTTCTCTCTCTCTCTCTCTCTCTCTCTCTCTCTCTCTCTCTCTCTCTCTCTCTCTCTCTGCCATTATTTTTAGTTGCAAGGGACTCAGGTTCATATGCATAATGTACCTTCTTTCCTTTCCACAAACCAACTAACCAAAAACTTCATAAACCCTTCACAGTGTATATTTTCTCAAACGTCCAAAACTCACTCACTTTTCCATTCTATCAAAACAACAATGAAAAAGGTCAAGGGTATTATATCCCACCTCCAGCAACACCACTAAGGAATATATAATCTGCGTTGGTGTTATAAGTGCCTATTACTATTCTATCAAGGGTTGAGTAAGACACTTAAAAGTTTAATCAAGGGGTATTCTCAAACATAAATCTAAGGCGCTAAAGTAATATAATAATCCTGTTAACCCCTTGAAACCCAAAACGTAATTTCCATTGTAATTTGGGTACCATTAGACGATTTGTAGTGAATATAAGCAATATTTTATAGATATGACCTGTTTAGTATTCTTGTCGACTAACTAATTTGGTATATTCAGTTACTTTTCGTAATTTTATGGCTCGACAAGATACAATTTTTTATAGCAAAGGAAAGAACTGGGCGTGAAGGGGTTAATCTAGAGGCGTTTTCTGCGGGGATCCTGATTGCAACCGAAAAAATTTCGGTTGCTCAAATTTCGATCCCTGTTCAACTATCCAGGGAAGATGATTGGCCCGACCCGCAATCATTTGTTGTTGTTGTGACCGTTTGCAACCGAAAATGTTTCGGTTGCAACCAAAAATCCCCCGCAGAAAACGCCTTAAAAACTGGCACTAGAGGTTAATCTTACGTGCTGATGACATTAAAACGCAAAGATAATGTTCTAAATCATCTCTTGTCCTTAGTTTCCTCTCTCTTAGATTACAAAATATTACATAATTTCGAAAAATATACCCTTTTCTACCTAAACACCATTAAAATACCACCACAACACCTTTATGTAACCCCGCATCACCTCCTTTCACCCACACAGGAGTCTACACCAAAATAACCAAATTCCTCCCTTGGATATACGAGGAGACCAAAAAGTCCCGCTACTGCTCCAGCTACTCGCCCAGGGCAAGTCAGAAGAAGATTATGATGCGCAGGAGAGGGCAGGGAACAAGGGTGAACGAAGTGAAGGGCGGGAAGCAAACAGAAAACGGCAAATGGATATACAAAGCGATAGGCGACAAGAAGAAAACGACAGATAGACAAGGAAAGATGCTAACGAAAGGAAAAAAAGATCGGGAGAGGTTTAAGAGGGGAAGAGGAAGAAAGAATACGAAGAGGATGAGAAACAGGATGACTAAGGCTGGAAGAGGGAAAAGGAAGAAGGCACGAAAGTCTGGGAAAGTGCTGGTGAAAGACGGACGAAGGAAAAGTAAAGGAAAAAGAGGGAAGAGGAAATACCGACTCGATGCCAGACGGAAGAATAAGACACGTAGGAAGCAGAGAAAAAAAGAGGAGGAGGAGGAGGACAGCAAGAGAAAAGACTCAATACCAGAGGAAAGAAATATGAAAAGACAGGAAACAAAATAAGAAGAAAAACATGGGAAAAGGACAAAGAGGGAAAATGATAAAAATGTCTGACAAGAATATAACACCAAGACAGCAGAAGGAAAGTCGTAAAGAGAAGAAGACGAGGCCGAGGTGACTAGACAAACTCCCACTGGGCCGCACAATAGACCTTATGACAGACAGACAAACAATAATAGGATAGAATTTCACAACACACCACACACACACACACACACTATTTGTTTCCGTCCACCCTTTAAATTACACATTCATGGGAACGGAATTACGTTATCTCGCGCGGCTTCCCATCAATGCCAGCTAACCCGTTCCCTCGAGGACTCCTCAGGCCACTCCCATTGTCTTCCCTTGCTCTCTCTACCATTATAATACAACAATTATTTATAGGTATACTTATGAAGCATTCCCAGTCACCTTATCAACCCCTGCGGCGTTTTTATGTGTGTGTATCCTGAAGGTGAAGGTGGAGAATACATGTACTTGATGAATTTTCTCTTAAGGAGCTTTAAAAGGAGGCTAGATAATTTAATGGATGGGGATGGAAGGTGGATGTAGGTAGTGTTAAGTAACAGGAACTACCTCGTGTAGGTCTCGCGGCCTCTTGTAGCTTCCATATTTTCTAATGTTCTTATGCTCTAATTTTGATGGTTTGTGACTCCTGGAATGTTAAATTTTGTAGAACTTCAAGCTATTGTATAATATAGTGATTACTACTTTATGAATGTTAATATTTATGGTTAGTCTAATGTACTTAATTTATGATAACGATTATTTTAACCATGAATCTTTAACACATAGGGTATTCTATATATATAGGTTGTGTGCTTTGGTTCAATAAATAATTTTTCTTCAACTGAAAATGATCAATGTTTCAGTTACATTATTAAGGAAATTCAACGAATCTTTTTTCATATATAGCTTTTGGGTGTGTGGGCGTGGTGCAAGCTGAATTATTCTGTTCCTAGTCTGGACATGGTAGCATCAAATTAATACGTAATATGCGTCATTTCTATTATTCATCGTATCATGGTTTTTTCTCGTTTATGAAACCATCGCCGCTCTCTCTCTCTCTCTCTCTCTCTCTCTCTCTCTCTCTCTCTCTCTCTCTCTCTCTCTCTCAAGTATTTACGTAAAATGTCTGCGTAGTGGCCTAAACAAACTATAATGCTACTGTGGCCTCATTGGCTATCATCCGGGCAGCCTACAGCGACGGGAGGTGGAAATTTTCTCACAAGATGGACAACATAGCAATGCACTGACAGCTTCACACAAATACAGAGATGAAATGAGTCAACACAGTAAAGGCATTGCAGCAGCATTCTACAGTTCTTCTTTAAGTCTCATGTTAGTAAATCATTCCAAAACCATACGAAATTATATCAAATCATCGCTTTATATGTTTTCCTTTGTATACTGACTGTTATGGGTTTTTTTTATATATATTTTGCGAATGTCTTGCATTATTACACCCTTCACTTTACTTAACATGCAAGTAAAACGGGGTGCAGTCAGTTCGTACACAAGTTGTTTCGTACACCAGTAAATTCGTACACAAAAAATTGTTTCATAGTCTATATGAAACCATAGTCGTTTCGTACACTCAGCTCAGAGTTGAACTTAATTACTAGAGTTACGAAATGACACCAGGTATGTACGAAAAAACTCAAAATCAGTGTACGAAACAACTAACAAAACCTGGGTACGAAACAACTTGTGTACGAAACTCCCTGTAACCAAGTAAAACACACAAAATATTGAACAATGTAGAGTCGTAAATGATAATATTCCATCGTTGTTAGCACGAAAGAGGAAAAAAAGTAGGATAAACATCTGCTGGAGAATTCAAATCCCGTCCCTTCCCCGCGCCAAGATAAGTGCGGGAGGGCTATCAGGGGCCAGATCCAGCAAAAAAGTGTAAGTCAAGCGGTGTAAGTATGGTGTAAATGCTACTCCGGCGCAACCCTCGCCCCCCTCTTGCGCCGAGGCTGTTTGAATAATCCGCCGAGATGGACTTGCGCCGGGCGCAAGGAGGAGTATCTCGGAGTATCTCCACAGAGACAGCTGATTGGCTGGCGAATACATTGACGTCATCCTCGCTAATAGCGAATCACAGCAGTGTTTATATTATCTATTCAGATCTATCAGCCAATCACAAGGCTGTCACGTGATAAATAATGTTTACAAACATTAATCAGCTGATTACTCAGCTGGCATCTGGGTTGACACAACAAATCGATGTATCATGTTTAAAGCGATAAGGAAGGGTTTGATGATGATGATTGAAGAATTTCGTCAGTTATTGACGCAGCTGAGATGGATCTCTGCTGTAACCAGACAACTCTCTCGCAGACTACCCCGAGCAGAGAGCTGTCTGCTAGTGCTTATAGTGTTGGCCGAAGCCAGCACCCCGGGAGGCGGGTTACAAACCCCCGGCTAACACCCGGTACCCATTCACTGCTGGGTGGACAGGAGCTCGGGTTTTAAGGAAACAGCCCAACTGTTTCCGCTCCACCCGGGGATCGAACCCGGGACTTCTCGGTTGTGAACCGAGTGTGCTTCCCCTACACTAAGGGGATACAGTTGATTCGGGCCGCCAGTTGAATCCAGGCCGCCTATATTAAATGCATACTGGACGAGAGTTTCGCGGTCGTTTTCAGAGACACCGACTATTTTTTCTTGGCCTACAATAGGTGCTTGTTCTAACGGAGATAGTTTTATTTTGCGCAAAAAAACAAAAAAACAAAAATATGAAAAAAATTAAACTTAACCTAACCTTATAAGTTTTAATGAAACCTAACCTAACCTTAAAGGTTTTAATGAAACCTAACCTAACCTTAAAGGTTTTAATGAAACCTAAGCTAACCTTAACCACAAAGTATACCTTTTTTTTTTTTATGGGTTTGCGCAAAATAAAACTATCTCCAATAGAACATGCCCCTATTGTAGGCCAAGAAAAAAAATCGGGTGTCTCTGAAAACGACCGTTAAACTGCCCTGTCTGCTGGGTATGCATGCATGCATAATAAAACTATAGTATAGTAATACTATAGTTTTATTTTGCGCAAAAAAAAAAAAAAAAAAAAAAATGAAAAACTTAAACTTAACCTAACCTTATAGGTTTTAATGAAACCTAACCTAACCTAACCTTATAGGTTTTAATGAAACCTAACCTAACCTTAAAGGTTTTAATGAAACCTAACCTAACCTTATAGGTTTTAATGAAACCTAACCTAACCTTAAAGGTTTTAATGAAACCTAACCCAACCTTATAGGTTTTAATGAAACCTAACCTAACCTTAACCACAAAGTATACTTTTTTTTTTTTTTTATGGGTTTGCGCAAAATAAAACTATCTCCATTAGAACAAGCCCCTATTGTAGGCCAAGAAAAAAAAATCGGGTGTCTCTGAAAACGACCGTTAAACTGCCCTGTCTGCTGGGTATGCATGCTACTATAGGCGGCCCGAATCAACGGTACCCCCACTAAGGAGTACCATTGACAGTACAGATTGACCAGAAATAAACAATTTGGAGGCAATAATTTAAGGCGCAGACATCCTGATTGACTTTTAATAAATATTTCTAGGGCAATAATGGGCCAGCCATCCTGATTAACCTAATAATTCAGGGACAAAAAGGGGCAGACATCATGGCTGACCATATAATCATATAATTCAAGGGCGTTAAGAGGCAGACATTCTGAGTGACCTAATTGTATCATTCAGGGATAATGAGAACGGTACCTGGTACTCTCGTCTACCGAAATTCTCGTCCTGACACAATCCGGGAACTCTCGCCGAAGGTAATGGTTAGGTTAGTAGGATATTAAGGGAAAGATACCGGTAAAAATGAACGAGGACTGCGCGGTCATTTTCTGAAACACTGACTAGATTTTCCTTGCCTAAAATTAGTGCTTTTGGTAAAAATGGACGAGGACTGCACGGTCATTTTCTGAGACACTGACTAGTTTTTCCTTGGGTAAAATTAGTGCTTTTGATAAAAATGGACGAGGACTGCGCAGTCATTTTCTGAAACACTGACTAGATTTTCCTTGCCTAAAATTAGTGCTTTTGGTAAAAATGGTCGAGGACTGCGCGGTCATTTTCTGAGACACTGACTAGTTTTTCCGGTAAATTTCTAGTGTTTGCCCATACTCTCCCACTAACCCCCAAGCAAGTTTGGGCACCTGTGGGAATGCGGGGTTTTCGGGTGGGGAGCAAATAATGCGTCGGAGACACGTAATTTAAGAATTGTGTAGAGGAGACAAACTCTCTAGATCTAAAGTAATTTCCTTATATCTAGAGAAATTTGCCTAACCAAAATTAACCTAACCTAGCGGGGGGCTTGACCCACCGATAAACTAACCTAACCTAAATCTAACCAAATCTAACCTAACCTAACCAGATCTAACCTAACCTAACCAAATATAACCTACCCTAATCAATAATACCCTAACCAAACCTCCTATATGGTTGGGGGGCCTCTGGAAGGGGAGGTTGTGTCTGTATGAGTATTAGTCTAAGACAACTATATCATTTCTACAGTATGTATATAAGTTTGGTAAAATTCTAGTGTTTGCCCATACTCTCCCACTTCCCCCAAACAATTTTGGGCATCGTGGGAATGCGGGGTTTACGGTGGAGAACAAATTATGCGTCGAAAACACGTAATTTAAGAGTTGTTTAGGGGGGGAAATTCCCTAGATCTAGGGTAATTTCCTTATATCTAGAGAAATTTGCCTAACCAAAATTAACCTAACCTAGCGGGGGGCTTGACCCACGATAACCTAAAACCTAACCTACGAACCGAGACCTAACCAAATCTAACCAACCTAAACCTAACTCACCAATCTAGACCACCTCTCTAGCGGGGGGGGGGGGGGTTCTCAACACTTCAGTCATCATTCTGTTGGATCGTTCAGGTTCAAGTCATGAAAACCAGAAGAAATCAATGAATGCTTCCCTAATCTAGAGAATTTTTTAATTTTCATAACTCAAATAATATTGGTTGCGACAGCAATTTTACCCCAGCCATATATCTGCATTCCCCCAGGTCCCAGCTTGTTTTGGGTGGATGGGGGATATGGCAAACAACCCAGAAAAATACCATAAGTTTTAAAGGTACGGAAGTGACTTAATACTGTACGTATACTAAACAAAAATTAATATAGAAACGCATTGTAAAGGGTATGAATCGACGCAGTTATCGTCCATTAAACGAAACCACCTGAATCTTTCCGTAAAAAGTTTTCGGCGAGTTTTCACTTGAATAAGTGCAAAATGATAGAATAAAAGTATGCCTTTATTGGACAAGTTTTACGTTTTCACAATAATATTTAAAAACACTTCAATACATTACATGGACATTGTATGTAACATGTCAAAACCCCAGACCCCAATCACTAATACCCGATATTCGGTCCCTGAATTTCACAAACAGGGTAAAGCTGTTTGAAAATATAGATTGATGGTAAGATTAATAAATTAACTTGTAACTGTCGCTTAATAGAAACTTCGGAAAAAAAAATGGAACATTCTCCAGACGTGGCGAGCATTCTTCGTTCGGGGACATTTACCATTAAAGGCTAGCAAATGACCTAACTACATACAAGGCAATGAGGGTCAAGCGTCTGATTGACCTAAACATAATTGCAAAGGTCACTGAGGGGCAGGTCAGAACAAAAGTTCATTCTCAAAAACGTCCAAATTACGATATAGGACAACATTAATCTAGCGCGGATGCCAGGCTCGCCTCGTCCCACACAACTGCTCACAGGCTCGCTAGTGGTCTAAAAAACTTGCTCCAATAACGAACTAATACAAAACAAAACACCGAAGGCAGTCCCTAAAAGCTGCAGGCGGCTCCACAAGGCTTGATCTCCTAAACATTTGTAGAACGCCGCTGCCGAACTACCAATAGGCTATATTCAATCCTTATCTGGTTGGTAAATCTGTATTAGGCATAATAAATGACATTTTATTTATATATATGGATCACCTTCTCTACACCTCCTCATCGAGTCGTGTAATCTACCCATAATATTGGCCCTGTAGACGTCACGGAAATGAGTATGTACGCTGACTGGATCCAGCCAAGGGAAGGTTGCGCAGACTTGCAGGGTAAAGTCTGGCGTTGTAACGTCATCGATTTGGCGCAGATGAGTCCTGATCCAGAAAGTTTCGAAACGAGGAGTTTTCAGATTAACTGACATACACCGGGATGGTTTGCTTCTGGCCCAGGGCTGCATCGCAGTTCCCTTATAGCGAATGAAGAACTCACGTGTAGGCCTCGCGGTTTGTAGCTTCCTTATTTTTTATGTTTTCAATTGATTTTGAGAAGACCTTGGCGTAGAACCGAAATGACCATAGGAACTTCTCTCAAATACCCCATTGTGATCCCCAAACAAATTAACCCTGGAATTTTACCAGGAACCTACTAACCCTGACCGAACCAAAAGTCACTAACTGACGTGTTCTAGAGTAAACGCCACATACTCTTCAGAAAACGGGTATATGCGGGCTACCACAGTACCACCCACCTCACAACATACACAACAAAACATTACTTACCCTCACCTATCACTGCGCAGAGCGAGGAAGGGAGAGCGGGTAATCCTGTGTGCTTCTCTCAGTAGCAGTGGTTCCGGGTAAGGAGACGACACAACTTACGTTTTAATTGACAAATATCGAGGTTGGCAACTGGCACACATCAGTTACGTGACTCGCCCAGCCGCCACACAACCCGGCGGAGTAACTAACAAATACCCAAGTTGTTATGAGGAGCCTTCAATGGCATTTGAGTCACAACCAGTGATTTAAACACGCCCCAAGCGGTTAGTCAAACTTCAGCCACACAAAACACACACGCGCGCAAACACAAAAGGAGCCGCCGCGAACACCTCTGTCAGGGACTCCGCCGTGTTTAGCAACAGCATGGTTCATGCGCGCTGTTCATGTCAGTCTCGCGCTGCGTTTGTTCATCTGGGTAGTTCACCAGAGCTTATATTAAAATTGAACAAGGGTGCACCAATGGCTTATTCCACTGGTAACGCAGCAATATGCATAAATGAGATACCTTCTCACCTCCTCATCGAGGTGGTGTAATCTACGCCATAATATTGGCCCTGTGACGTCACGGAAATTATGTAAGTACGCTTGCTGGTCCAGCCGGGAGGGTTGGCCAGATTGCACCGAGGGTAAAGTCTGGCGTTGTAACCGTCATCGATTTGGCGCAGATGTAGCTCCTGATCCAAGAAAGTTTTCGAAAGAGGAGTATCTCAGACTTACACTGACATACACCGGCGTATGTGTTTGCTGGATCTGGCCCCAGGGCTGCATATTCCCGTTCTCTATGCGAGTATGTGGTTTCTGAGTGAAGACGCTTGGCTGTAGAACCGAAACTAACCATAGGAACTTCTCTCAAATACCCTCATTGTGATTCCCAAACAAATTTACCTGAATCTACCAGGGATAACCTATCTAACCCTGACCGTAACCAAAAGTAACCTAACCTGACGTGTTCTAGAGTAAACGCCACATACTCTTCCAGAAAACGGGTATATGATGCCGGGCTACCACAGTACCACACCACCTCACAACATACACAACAAAACATTACTTACCCTCACCTATCACTGCGCAGAGCCGAGGGAAGGGAGAGCGGGTAATCCTGTGTGCTTCTCTTCAGTAGCAGGTGGTGTCCGGGGTAAGGAGACGCAGGCAACAACTTACGTTTTAATTGACAATATCGAGGTTGGCAACTTGGCACACACAGGTTACGTGACTCGCCCCTCAGCCGCCACACAACCCCGGCGGAGTAACTAACAAAACTACCCAATGTTTGTTTATAGGAGCCTTTCCAATGGCATTTGAGTCACCACCAGGATTAACCAGCCCCCCAGCGGTACCGTCAGCACCTCTCAGCCCACCACACAAACACACACGCGCGCAAACACACAAAAAAGGAAGCCGCCGCGAATCACCCTCTGTCACTGGGGACTCCGCCTTGTTTATGCCAATCAGCTGATGGTTCATGGCGGCGTCTGTCTCATGTCCAGTCTCGCGCTGCGTTTGTTTATCATTTACGTTGATGATTATAGTCTTACCTTAGTATATCTTAATATTAAGAAGCCATATTGCACCACTAATAAGTCGAAGATGATCAAGATATCCAACATTGAGATTCTTTAACTTGCCGCACAACAGTAAAACAGCAGCCTACTCGTACATACCAAGATCGAGATTAGTACTTCTATGTATTTTGCACTCGCACGATCCTGCCTAAGTACATTTTTTTGCCACGAACGCACACCAGCAACACAACCAATTAGGCTACACGAACAGCATACCTAATGAGCAACACGATGACAGCTGTTCGTTATAGTTCTGCGTAGCGGAAAGCACAGTATACACACGAGACACAGCAACGATAGCTACATGATAATTTAATGGTGCGTACCTATTTTCCCCGGTACCTATGCTCTCCGGTGCCGATGTTTACCGTTATCTCTGTTAATTTCTAAAACTATTTTGAACCCTTTGAATCTAACCTAACCTAACCGGAACATAGGTACCGGGGAACATCAGGATGACCCCCTTTTAATGGACCTATTTCTTTATTTTTCTTAACACCCATATGCACCATGAAAGAGAAAAAATGGAAAACAAAGATATACTAGTTCTAGAATATTTACGAAACAGCTGATTGTGTTTGAATGACTGAAAAGGGATGCAGAACCAAAATCTTTCTCCCTCATAACTCACACACACACACATTGTTTATATTACATTAGTACTGCAGCATAACAAACCCTTACCTGAACCTCCATAGCCTTATGTCCTTTATTCAGGTTTGTGTCTTGACGTAATAAGAAAAAAAAAAAAAATATATATATATACTCGTAGACCAGAAAGCTCCATCCCTCCACACACACACACACACGTGCAGTACACATCTCAATACAATCAATCATATGGAAGAGCAAACCTAAGCTTATATACTCTTACCTATTATCTATGTAGTCATGAAGGAAGGAAGAAGGAAGATAGACAGAAGGAACTTACCGTCAATAACACCATAGTCGCCACTGCACTAATGTCGCCAGGCGCCATATATTGCGAATTTTAGCATCACTACAGACTTGCGTGGGCCACTGAAGAGGCATGCACAGTAGTCTATATTATGTACGTGTCTTCAGTGGCATATGCAAGTCTGTAGTGATGCTAAAATTCGTCATATATGGCCCCTGGCGACATTAGTGCAGTGGCGACTATAGTGTTATTGACGATAGAGATGATTGCATGGGAAAAAGGTAAGGATAAAGGGACGAACAGGAGGAGGTAGGGATAGAAATATAGGATAAAAACTTTACTTCTTTAACGGAATCTGAAAAAAAGGACATAAAAGCAAACGACTTGGGGACAGAAAGTAACATCGCTTAGAGGAGACCATTCTACAGATCTTGGTGCGTACAACACTTTGCTCCAATAATAATAATAAGAATAATTTTATTCACACCCGAAGGCATATAAGCAAAAACCAACAACATAATATATGGACAAGGGAATGAACCCTTGTCTCATCTAAAGCAAATAATTGATAATAGCTATATAAAAATGGTACAATGATCCAATATATACACATACACATGGCGCCATAGATGTAGTACATATAATGATACATATGTATACAAATACGCCCATAGTACAATATTTCCCATAACATAATTTCTAGCTGTAATAGTGATGAAAGTAACCTAACAGTACAACAATTATGCCCTAAGGGAAGAAAGGGGGAAATAGCAATACTTTCTAATGGGAAAGAGTAATACAAAAAAACAATGACTAAAGGAAACACCAGGTAGTATATACGATTATACGTAGATGTTTATATAGTCTTTTTTTTAACGAGGCAAGAAATCCTGACCCCTTGCTGCTTACTGACTGATATTTGATGCCAGGAGAAGGGAATAAATAGTATGCTTCTTCTTAATTTCAACTGTATTTTATCATAGTTAACCATATTATCAGGTAAACATAGGCATCATTTTAAGCATGAAACCTTAAGATAGAATGGAATTTTTGCCTTGTTAAAAAAAAATGGACTTTGTTATAGTATATACGTAGACGTTTATAGTGATCATAAATATTATTTCTTTCTCACTTTGGTAATACAGACTAGATTAGTTCGATGATCCGGCTTAGGATTACACTTACAGCCTGGTTGATAGCTTTTACAATTAATGAAAAGCCTTACAATTAAAAGCCTTGCTAAAAGATCTGGCATAATCCTGCGTGATTTCATTATTGTTGAAAATATTAAAAACGGCTTCGTCTTTATGACTGACTGACTGACTGACTGACTGACACACAAACTCTCTCTCTCTCTCTCTCTCTCTCTCTCTCTCTCTCTCTCTCTCTCTCTCTCTCTCTCTCTCTCTCTCTGACGTGGAGCGAGGGACGTGACCTTGGAAGAAACGGCAGCAAAGGGAGAGCGACGATAGCGACGACGATAGCGAACGGATGAAGGTTGCGTTGTATACAGAAAAGAACGCGTTTTTTTGAGAGTGAAAAAAAAGACATGAAAGAGTGTATATATCAATGGACATAGAAGATAAGGACCAGAAATTGAAAGAGGAGGAGGAGGAAAAAAGATAACGTGAAACAGACAATTGGAGGAGAGAAGGAAAGCGAGATGAATGACCAAAAGCACAAAATGACGAGATGGAAACAGAAAAACAAATCAGGAATGCAAATGAAAAATATAAAATAGAGGAAAGAAAAAAAGAGCACACCAATCTATACCAATAATACTGAATAGAAACAAAATTATAGATATATACAGATCATCATGTGCCTATAAATTTCTTAACGACGGCGGAGAGAAAAGCGAAGATGAAGAGGAGAGGGACGAGGGTCGGGTTGGAGGAGGAGACGGAGGAGGCGGTGAAGTACTCCATCCTGTGCACGTTACAGAGGTCTGTGGTGCACGTCCTGTAGCAGGCGATGAGGCGCTCCACCCTATTGTTGGTGAGCTTCTCGAAGTGGATGCCGCAAAAGTGTGACATGTTGGTCTCCGTGCACGCCCGAAACAGTACCTGAGCCTGGCCTGCGGGAAAATAGGAGAGGAAGGTTAAAACAGGTAATATGGATCGTTCTTTGGTATTGAGACGCAATTAAAAAGGAAAGAAGGATAAAAAGGAATATAAAGGTTAAAAGGCCGCGAAATTAAACAGCACTTAAGTCTGGCCTGTGGGAAATAGGAGATGAAAAGGTAAAAACATGTATAGAACAGGTAATATGGATCGTTATTTGGTATCTGTGTGGGTTGTCACCGGGAGGCAACCGTAGTGTAACAGTAGCACGTCCGCCCGGCAAGTGGAAGGTCTCGGGTTCGATCCTCGAGCGGTGCCTGTCTTTTCGGTGAACACCCTACCTCTAACATGGCGCAGTGAGTAGGATCCAGAGCGATACACATTCCCCGGACTGACCCTGGAGGGCCTTAGTGGGGAGATGTGTGGGTTGTCACCGGGAGGCGACCGTAGTGTAATGGTAGCACGTCCGCCCGGCAAGTGGAAGGTCTCGGATTCGATCCCCGAGCGGTGCCTGCCTTTTCGGTGAATCCCCTACCTCTGACAGTATCAAAACGTAAAAAAAATGGAAAATATTAAAGGAGAATACTAAGAAATACAGAAGGAATAGCTAAGAAACAGAACCTGAGCCTGACCTGCGGTAAATAAGAGGGGAAAAGGTAAGAGATGGGTCGTCCTTTGGTATTAAAACGTAAATAAAAAGGAAATGATAAAGGAATAATAACGTTAAAAGGAGAATACAAAGAAATGCGTAAGAAGCAATACCTGAGCGACCTGCGGGAAAGGTAAGAACAGGTCAAACAGGTGATATGGATCGGGCTTTGGTATTAAAATGCAAATAAAATAGAAATAAGAAAAGGAGAATACTAAGAAATACGAAGGAATACAGGAGAAAGAGGTAAGGAACAATACGTGAGCCTCCTGGCCTGCGAGAATAATGGAGAAAAAATGGTAAGGAAAGGTAATATGGATCGTTCTTTGGTATTAACTCCTTGAGGCACAGAACGTAATTTCCATTGTAATTTAGGTAAGTACCATTAGATGATTTTAGTGAATATAAGCAATGTATTACAGATATGACCTGTTTAGTATCCTTGTCTACTATCTAATTTGATATATTAACTTACTTTTCGTAATTTTATGGCTAACAACATACGATTTTATATAGCAAAGGAAAAATCTGGGCGTGTATATATGGGTAAAATCGCAAATAAAAAGGAAAGAAGGATAAAAAGTTATAAAAAGAATAAAAGGGCGCGAAACTAATCCTCACCTGCGCCTGGCCTGCGGGGGAAAGGTAAGAAAAGGTCAGGTCAGGTAGAACAGGGGATATGGATCGTGCTCTGGTATTAAGACGTAAATCTAAAGGAACGAAGGATAATGATGAATGAAAAGTTAAAAGGAGAATACAAAGAAATACAAAGGAATACAAAGGAGGACCAGGTAAGACACAAATATATTAGAGTGAAGAAGATTGTGCCTGAATTTATCCTAGGAAAGAAGAGGTGAAAACAGGTGAGATGGAAATTTTTTTGGTGTTTGAACTGGAAGAACACAGGAAGAACAAATGAGAGAACAAAGAGAGAGAGAAAGAAAGATAAAGAAAGGAAATACTGCAGAGAGAGAGAGAGAGAGACGAGAGAGAGAGAGAGAGAGGAGAGAGAGGAGAGGAGAGAGAGAGAGAGAGAGAGAGAGAGGAGAGAGAGAGAAGAGAGAGAGAGAGAGAGAGGAGAGAGAGAAGAGAGAGGAGAGAGAGAGAGGGGAGAGAAGAGAGAGAAGAGAGAGAGAGAGAGAGAGAGAGAGAGAGAGAGAGAGAGAGAGAGAGAGAGAGAGAGAGAGAGAGAGAGAGAGAGAGAGAGAGAGAGAGAGAGAGAGAGAGAGAGAGAGAGAGAGAGAGAGAGAGAGAGAGAGAGAGAGAGAGAGAGAGAGAGAGAGAGAGAGAGAGAGAGAGAGAGAGAGAGAGAGAGAGAGAGAGAGAGAGAGAGAGAGAGAAGAGAGAGAGAGAGAGGAGAGAGAGAGAGAGAGAGGAGGAGAGAGAGAGAGAGAGAGAGAGGAGAGAGAGAGAGAGAGAGAGAGAGACGAGAGAGAGAGAGAGAGAGAGAGAGAGAGAGAGAGAGAGTGTGTGTCACAGAAAAAGGATATTACAAGGATATTACAAGTTCTTAGGGTCATTATTTCTGCTACTTAAGAAGGATAAAAAAGACAATAACTGTCTCTGAAGGGACTGCGATGCGTGTTTATTTGTTTGTTTTATTGGCGGGTAAAAAAAATATATGTCAAGGTGAAGAAAAAGGTTTATTATAGAGACAATTTGTGGTGTCACGACAAGAGTGAACGTTCCTTCCAGCAGAGGTAAAAATTTTGTTATATAAGAAAATACAAAACTTTTAAGGTGATAAAGAATAAAAAAAGGAACGTTCTTATATGAAGTGTTTTGGGAAAGTGATGAGAAATAAAGGAACATTCTTATATGAAGTGTTTTGGGAAAGGGATAAGAAATAAAAACAGGAACGTTGTAATATGAAGTATGTTTTGAGAAAGTGATGAGAAATAAAAACAGGAACGTTGTAATATGAAGTGTGTTTTGAGAAAGTGATGAGAAATAAAAACAGGAACGTTGTAATATTATGAAGTGTGTTTTCGGAGTGATGAAAAAAAAAGAACGTTCTAATATGAAGTGTGTTTTGGGAAATTGATGAGAAATATAAAAAAAGAAACGTTCTAATATGAAGTGTGTTTTGGGAAATTGATGAGAAATATAAAAAAAGAAACGTTCTATTATGAAGTGTGTTTTGGGAAATTGATGAGAAATATAAAAAAAGAAACGTTCTAATATGAAGTGTGTTTTGAGAAAGGGATGAGAAATAAAAAAAGGAACGTTCTAATATGAAGTGTGTTTTGGAAAGTGATGAGAAATAAAAAAAGGAACGTTTTGAAGTGTGAAGTGTGTTTTGGGATGATGAGACGAAATATTCCGGTAAGTTTGAAGGACTGAGAATGAATGAAAAAAGACATTGATGAGAATGATTGAAAAAATTACATGAATGAGTAATCGACATGATCAAACGTTTCACGAGAGATTAAAAAAATTATTACGTTTTCATAAACAAATAAAAAGTTGTGATATGAGTAAAATTTGACTAGAAACGAGAGGGAACAAAGAAAAAATTTAAAACAGAAAAATCCTAATAGACTTTCCAATAAAATGTCAGGACAGGAAAGAAAGCTCATTAAATTAAAAATCGTTGTTAGGTAAAAGATAAAAAAAAAAAGGTGAACTGGGGGGAGAAGGGAAGCAATCGAGATTAAACGTTGCTTTGAAATAATAATAATAATAATAATAATAATAATAATAATAATAATAATAATAATAATAATAATAATAAAGAGTTCTTAGTGAAAAATATATATATATAAAAAAGGAAATTAGTGTCAGAACAAAGGTGTGATGCCGGCAGGTGAGGTGAAACATAGCAGGTGGCTGGCTGTGGGGTGCGATGGGGAGGGAGGGGGAGTACGTAAGTAGTCTCCCCCCCACCAACCACACCTTTCCCCACCCCCACCACCCCCTAGCCCATAATATTACGCTATTTATAAGCATGAAAGGACACACGCTAATGGAACGACCAAAGGGGGCAATGCCTTTCTTTTTGATGTGTGTGTGTGTGTGTGTGTGTGTGTGTGTGTGTGTGTGTGTGTGTGTGTGTGTGTGTGTGTGTGTGTGTGTGTGTGTGTGTGTGTGTGTGTGTGTGTGTGTGTGTGTGTGTGTGTGTGTGTGTGTGTGTGTGTGTGTGTGTGTGTGTGTGTGTGTGGTGTGTTGTGTGTGTGTGTGTGTGTGTGTGTGTTGTGTGTGTGTGTGTGTGTGTGTGTGTGTGTGTGTGTGTGTGTGTTGTGTGTGTGTGTGTGTGTGTGTGTGTGTGTGTGGTGTGTGTGTGTGTGTGTGTGTGTTGTGTGTGTGTGTGTGTGTGTGTGTGTGTGTGTGGTGTGTGTGGTGTGTGTGTGTGTGGTGTGTGTGTGTGTGTGTGTGTGTCTTATTCCCCACACGCGCTGGACAAGTGATCGTCAACTATTACCCTCCTCCCGGCAAGACAAGACAAGACGTACCTGCCTCACACTTTATATATACATGTCTCTTTGGTGGAAGGTCAGAAAGACAGACATGTAACATTTAGGCCTACAAGAAGATATTATAAAGCATTGCTCGAGGTAAAAGAGCCCGCTGTCTTCTATAATGTAACGCCGTATCAAGAGTGACATCGAACTTGGTGGAAGGTGAGAAAAAAGACACTTAACATTCAGGCTTATAAGAAGATATAATAAACCATTGCTCGAGGTAAAAGAGCCCGCTATCTTCTATAATGTAACGTCGTATCAAGTGTGACATGGAACTCATCTATTAGTCTCCAGTCCAACCCACGCACCACCAGTACTGCTACGCTGATTCCCTTTGAAGGCGATAAGGCAAAGTCGAAAGAAAATCCATCAGTTTCCTTCTATTTTAAAAGATATAATTTACAGACATCGGTTGACCCACTTCTGATATCAATGGTTGGTGTCAGATTATAAAAAAAACCATATGGAGTGAGTTATCGGATTACTTAAGGGGGCGTTTCCACTTTTTGGTCAAAATTTTCGTAGTGAGCTGAAATTTTTACACAATAAGCTAAGTAATAGCATGATATCTGTGAAAAAGTTTGAAGGTGATCGCAGAAGTTTTCACATAATATTTTTTTTTACAAAAATCCGTCAATTTTTGGAACATTTTTGAAACGACAATACTTTACTATTCTTAGTTGTATTATATATTCTTTTGTTTGTCTAGTAAATTTGAACCCTGAACTAAATCCTCACGATAGTTTTTTTAGATAGCTGCATAATATATATAATATATATAATATATATATATATATATATATATAATATATATATATATATATATAATATATATATATATATATATATAAAATATATATATATATATATATATATATATAAAATTTGGTAAAAATTTTGTTTTATTTCTGTTTTTGCTCTAGTAATAGTTATTTTTTTACTTAGAACTATTTAGCCTCGTGAGATTTTAGTCCTTTCATTGTTGTTTTAGGTGCAGCAAAACATTTTGAAATAGGTTCATCTGTTTTTTTGGAGTGTATTTTTTTTATAAAAAAAACTTTGTTTTTGAGTATTCGGCCTTTTCCCAAAAAATTCATTGGTAGGAAATCATTTTTTTCTCTTTTTGTTCATGTATATTTTACATCATGTACATCTATTTGAGAGCATTTTGGCACCTGGTCCCTGGTCTTTCTGGTTGAAAGATACTTCGAGTGAAGATGGCGCGCTAACGCGTCGAGAAGGGGTCGACGAGCGGCGGGGGGGGGGGGATTCCAACATAGTCTACTTTTATCCAAATTCGATGAGTTTTCGAGAAAATTTAGTTTACCATAGTGTGCTTTAAGGCCTCAGTGATCTCTAGAGCGCTGAAACAGAAAAACGAAATATTTTTTACCGTAGTGTTAAAAAAATTGGAAACGCCCCCTTAAAGACAAGGCTCGAAGGCACCTCAAAAGACAAGAAGTTATCAGATTACTTAAAGACAAGGCTCGCAGGCACCTCAAAAGCCAAGAAGTTATCGGATTACTTAAAGACAAGGCTCGAAGGCACCTCAAAAGCCAAGAAGTTATCGGATTACTTAAAGACAAGGCTCACAGGCACCTCAAAAGCCAAGAAGTTATCGGATTACTTAAAGACAAGGCTCACAGGCACCTCAAAAGCCAAGAAGTTATCGGATTACTTAAAGACAAGGCTCACAGGCACCTCAAAAGCCAAGAAGTTATCGGACTACTTAAAGACAAGGCTCGAAGGCACCTCAAAAGCCAAGAAGTTATCGGATTACTTAAAAACAAGGCTCGAAGGCACCTCAAAAGCCAAGAAGTTATCGGATTACTTAAAGACAAGGCTCGCAGGCACCTCAAAAGCCAAGAAGTTATCGGATTACTTAAAGACAAGGCTCACAGGCACCTCAAAAGTCAAGAAGTTATCGGATTACTTAAAGACAAGGCTCACAGGCACCTCAAAAGCCAAGAAGTTATCGGATTACTTAAAGACAAGGCTCACAGGCACCTCAAAAGCCAAGAAGTTATCGGATTACTTAAAGAAAAGGCTTGAATCGTAACTCTAAGGCCAAGTATTTACACCTGAATCCCGTGTTGACATAGGATGTGGAAGAGAGGTTTGGCAGCTTTCAATTTGTAGAACTCAGTGAAGGGTGAAATGAGGACCCGAGCTCAAAGGGGTTCTTGGTTAAGGGACAGGCAAAGGAAAATGGCACTAGGGATGAAGAAGGAGAAGAGAACTGATATCTATTGAGACGACACGAGATGGAAAGAAAACAAAAGAGAAACCAAAGGAGAATTGAAGGAAAACAAAATGTAAACATGGGATAAAAAGCTGGTTCAGAGATACAAAATCGAAATTTTTCATGAACCATAGAACGACAAGAGTTGGAAAGAAAACAAAAGAGAAACTGAAGGAGAAAATTGAAGGCAAACAAAATGGAAACAGTGATAAAAAGCTGGTTTTGGGCTACAAAATCGAATATTTTTATGAGCCAAAGGAAGAGAAGAGATCTTGAGCATGTGGGAAGAGTAAAATTACAAAGCTGTAAAAATAGACAAGACGTGTGACAGAGGATTCGTATTTTATGACAAGAGTGAAGTGTGTGTGTGTATGTCTGCGTTCTTGAAAAACTAGGTGGACCTCGTGGGTAAATATCAGTGTCATGTACCCCAAGTGGATCCAGAGATGAAGAAAAACGTATCCTTTATAAATATATGAAGAGGGAAATGGTGTGTGAAATGCCACAAAAAGGTGAGTCTTGCGCTGGGGACGAATCTGTATTGAGAAGTGGGATGGAAGGCAAAATAACAGGATGAAGGGTGCGGAGGGTACACCAAACACAGACCAATATTAGAACTGGAACGTTGAAATATGAAAAAAAATATAAGAAAGTGGCTCAGAGTTGAATATTAGAGATGACGAATAGTCGAAAAGAGAGACGAATATTAGAACTGGAACGTTGAAATATGAAAAAAATATAAGAAAGTGGCTCCGAGTTGAATTTTAGAGATGACGAATAGACGAAAAGAGAGAAGAATATTAGAACTGGAACGTTGATATAAAGGTAAAATGAAAAGTGGTTCACAGTAACTGACAACCATTTTGCATTGAGAAGTGACATAAAACAAAACAAAATATGATTAATACACGTAGAGAAAGTGCAAAGTTATAGAAGATTTGCATCATGTATTATGAAGAAAAAGATAAATAATGTGACAAAGAGATAAGAAAGTCTGAGGTAGGACATCTGGAGAGAGGAGAGAGAGAGAGGAGAGAGAGAGAGAGAGAGAGAGAGAGAGAGAGAGAGAGAGAGAGAGGGGAGAGAGAGGGGAGAGAGAGAGAGAGAGAGAGAGAGAGAGAGGAGAGAGAGAGAGAGAGAAGAGAGAGAGAGAGAGAGAGAGAGAGAGAGAGAGAGAGAGAGAGAGAGAGAGAGAGAGAGAGGAGAGAGAGAGAGAGAGAGAGAGAGAGAGAGAGAGAAGGGGAGAGAGAGAGGAGAGAGAGAGAGAGAGAGAGAGAGAGAGAGAGAGAGAGAGAGAGAGAGAGAGAGAGAGAGAGAGAGAGAGAGAGAGAGAGAGAGAGAGAGAGAGAGAGAGAGAGAGAGAGAGGGGGGGGCCTGAATTAAAACTACAGACAGGAAGAGGGATACATCTGCAAGGGAAGTGCAGGAGAAATAAAAAAAATAGAAACAAATAAAAAATCAATATAAACAGTGGTAGAAGTTGTAGTTGGCTGGATAAAAAAGGATAAAGGCGGAAAGAATAGATAGTGATAGAAAGAATAGATAGTGATAGAAAGAATAGATAGTGATAGAAAGAATAGATAGTGATAGAAAGAATAGATAGTGATAGAAAGAATAGATAGTGATAGAAAGAATAGATAGTGATAGAAAGAATAGATAGTGATAGAAAGAATAGATAGTGGGTAGAAAGAAAAGATAGTGATAGAAAGAATAGATAGTGATAGAAAGAATAGATAGTGATAGAAAGAATAGATAGTGATAGAAAGAATAGATAGTGATAGAAAGAATAGATAGTGATAGAAAGAATAGATAGTGGAAAGAAAGAAAGATAGTGATAGAAAGAAAGATAGTGGAAAGAAAGAAAGATAGTGGAAAGAAAGAAAGATAGTGATAGAAAGAAAGATAGTGGAAAGAAAGAAAGATAGTGGAAAGAAAGAAAGATAGTGGAAAGAAAGAAAGATAGTGGAAAGAAAGAAAGATAGTGGAAAGAAAGAAAGATAGTGATAGAAAGAAAGATAGTGGAAAGAAAGAAAGATAGTGGAAAGAAAGAAAGATAGTGGAAAGAAAGAAAGATAGTGGAAAGAAAGAAAGATAGTGGAAAGAAAGAAAGATAGTGGAAAGAAAGAAAGATAGTGGAAAGAAAGAAAGATAGTGGGAAGAAAGAAAGATAGTGGAAAGAAAGAAAGATAGTGGAAAGAAAGAAAGATAGTGGAAAGAAAGAAAGATAGTGGAAAGAAAGAAAGATAGTGGGAAGAAAGAAAGATAGTGGAAAGAAAGAAAGATAGTGGAAAGAAAGAAAGATAGTGGAAAGAAAGAAAGATAGTGGAAGAAAGAAAGATAGTGGAAAGAAAGAAAGATAGTGGAAAGAAAGAAAGATAGTGGAAGAAAGAAAGATAGTGGAAAGAAAGAAAGATAGTGGAAAGAAAGAAAGATAGTGGGAAGAAAGAAAGATAGTGGAAAGAAAGAAAGATAGTGGAAAGAAAGAAAGATAGTGGGAAGAAAGAAAGATAGTGGAAAGAAAGAAAGATAGTGGAAAGAAAGAAAGATAGTGGGAAGAAAGAAAGATAGTGGAAAGAAAGAAAGATAGTGGAAAGAAAGAAAGATAGTGGGAAGAAAGAAAGATAGTGGGAAGAAGACATAAAAAAAGTTTAAACGTGGAAAAAAAAAGACTTGCATCGAACGGAAAATAACTGGAGTAGAATAAGAGAGAAACCGATGAGAAGGCAACAGGGAGGGAGGGAGGGGGAGAGGGGGAGGTGGAGGAGGGGAGGGGGAAGAGGGGGAGAGAGAGAGGAGAGAGGGTATGGCAGCTGGAGGCAAGGCAGAGTGAGAAAACCTTACGTAAGAGAGAGAAAGAGAGAAAAAAAATACAGACAGACAAAGAGAGAGAGAGACAGATAGACAGAGAGACATACAGATACAGAGAGAGAGAGAGAGAGAGAGAGAGAGAGAGAGAGAGAGAGAGAGAGAGAGAGAGAGAGAGAGAGAGAGAGAGAGAGAGAGAGAGAGAGAGAGAGAGAGAGAGAGAGAGAGAGAGAGAGAGAGAGAGAAAAAAAAAAGGAAAGCTGTATTTGAAAACCGGGCACTGATGAAAGATTCCACAGATAAGATTTTTAAGGCTCCAGAGAGCATCAAGAAAACACGAAAAAGAAAAAAATGTACAAAAGACTTCAACATCAAAACGGTGAAAAAAAAGGTTCACAGCAAGATGGTCAAACAGAAAGGAATGAACCAGAAAATATTCAGAAAAAAAGAGGCAACAAGATTAAAAGACATCACGAAAAATAAAATGATAAAAAGAACTACTAAAAGGAAAAATAACTACTTTACTGATGATGTTTACTATTATAATACTGTAGAAGGTCTTTGAAGGTGCTTTGAAGAGAAAAAAGGAAGTAATTGGATGTAGCGGCCTCCTTGAATACTGTTAGGGAGGGAACAGGTACAGTACACGTCGTAGATTAAGAGAGTGATAGCACCAATATGGAAACGTAAAGGGAAATATAAGAGTAGCTATAGCGTGAAAAGATCCTTTAGGAAGGGCCACGTATGTAAACAGATCAAAGACTCAGGATACCAACCAGGCCCGTAGCCAGGACTTGAAATTTGAGGGGAGATATTTCTATCGTAGGGGGCTATTTTTATAGAAGGGGGGGCTATACTTTTTATACTTTTCTCCTTTCCACGTACACTTCAACTATCTATAATGTCTTTCTTCTAGTAGACTAGTATGTTTTAACTAGAGTTTCTATTAGAATGAATGAATGTAGCTGTATAGAATCAAATAATGTCATGAAAAAGTAGTAAATCTGGCTTGAATTTTCGTATAATTTGGCTTGTGTGTAGACACATCATAAACGCTTCTTAGTAAAAAAAATTCTGGGGTGCCTAATGACTTTCTTTTGGGGCTAAGCCCCCCGTGGCTACGGGCCTAAAACCAACTATTAATTAACCATAACGAATTGATGTTTTGATATGAGAAAAACGTCTAAATTTCATATTTTTAGTTACAAATTTTTCCTATGTTTCCACGCAATCAACTTTTTTC
>JACEEZ010009250.1:0-18501 GCA_016584305.1 Chionoecetes opilio | reverse complement strand
TTCCCCCCTTTTTCCCCCAGGGGTTTTTTAACGTCCAAAAAGGGTTGCCTCACCTCCCTCCGAAACTTCCCCCTTTTTCATGTCCTGGGAGCCATCGGGATAAATTTTAGGACTACTGTGAACCAAAAAATATACAAACAAAAGAAGTAGTACATTTACTAATAGTTTACTCATAATTGCAGAGAAGAGCCGTTACCTCAAAACAGCTGCAGGGACTCGTCCGGACGGGTCCTTTTCCCTCCAGGGTTGGAAGTGGAGGGTCGTGGCCACGGGAGCCAGCTCTCCTCGGCCTCTCTGGGGTGGCACACGGGTAAGGCCACTGTCTTCTTCACTAACACCACCGCCCCACTCATAACAACTGTGTGTAAAAGTAGTTCTGACGCCAGTGCTGCGTGATCTTGTATGGCTTGTAACCTGTGCAGAGGAGAGCCAGTGATGGTGACAGTTGTGCTGGGGGTAAGTACCATTCCTTTTTCCTGTGTCCCTCAGTCCCCCTATTCTGCACTGCCACTAGCTTAACCACTCTACTTAAAATCCATGAGGACTCCTTGTTGTAATGCCACTCAACCAGGAAGGAAAGACCATGGGGGCAGTGTTTTGAAGAGTATTCTGGCAAGCAATTGGGCATTGAAGAAGTTAAGGCAATAGTATCATAGATATTGGAAGCGTTCAGATCATCGGCCGTCTAAACCTCATAAAAAATTATGGGAAAAAATGAACGCGTTAAAAGAAAAGGAACAAACAACTCACCACAGCCATTCCACCATGTTCCCTGATTACCCCAAAAAAAATTCTCTTCACCTCTTTTCTCCGGGTTTGTGTGTCCGTCGTTAGCGTAGAAAAAACACAGCCCGTTGGTTGGGCCAGGCCGCGTACCCCAAAGTTAATGTTGATAGCCTTTGCGTGGGCCGATATGCAAGATTCCCATTGGGTTTCAGGAGGGAAAAGCGTGTTTCTGAACCTGGAAAAAAAGGGAAAATAGTTATTATTTACGCATCCTGAAACTAGTAAATGCAACCCCGTAACTATCTATGTTCTGTCTTAAAAGTAAATGAAGGGGAGATCATAACTGGTCTTAAAATTTTTATTACAATATCAGTAAAAGCATTCCCTTTTTTAAGTATTGCGGCAAAGATTTTTACTTCAAACCCTTTTGCATTTCGATACATTTGACCATTTTGATTTTTTTTTTTTAAATAACTTTTCGGGTGGGATAAAAAGAAAAAGTGTATTTTGCATTATCCAATCATCATCTTTTCGTTAACATCAATTAAATTCCATTTATGTTTTTTTGGGGGGTTTAGATTGGTCAATGATAAAAACTTACTTCTTGTCGGGCGATTCATCCAAAAGCTCTTCCTTATATTATTTTAAATATAGAGAATAAAGTTTGGCCAGTTAAAGAATTAACACAAACAAAGTATTCATGAAAGCAGATTGGTTTTGCCCCAAGCCAAACCCCACCTGTTCCCCTGTAGTCTTGAGGTGCCTTTGAGGAAGGGTCGTGTTTTTTTTTTTTTGGGGTTCGGTTTAGAACGTAAACCCACATCTGTCTTTGTTAAGTTCCTCTCCCCGGTAAGCATGGAAGGGGTTCCCACTGTTCCCTAAGAAAAACCCTCTCTCCATCGTTAAATGACCGGCTTCTTCTGCAATAAAAAAGTGACATAATATAGAGGGTCGTCAGCTGGATGGAGTCCCCCTAATTATGTGACATTTACTTTCCACTATAAAAAACGTTGGGTGGTCATGAGTTAACAAGTATTGTGGTTTTTAAGTGTGCCCACTCTCTTCAATCCCCAGCCTTTTATCTCACCTGCCCCCGTTTCTGCTGTGGGGCTCGATTGGGGCGGCATTCAACCTTCTTCCTCCTTCTTTTCTCCTTTTGGTCTTGGAAGGCTTTGACCCAGGTTCCCCTCCCTCCTTTTTAGGCCCTAACAGCGTCAGTATTTCAAATCGATCCCCCCTCCTTCCACCTTGCGGAAATTCTCTGTGCCCCAGGGGTTAAAAACGCCCCCCCCTTAACTGACCCATAGTGGCCCCCCCTGTTTGTACTGGTACCTGAAAGGAGGATGGGTACTTGTTAAGCATATTTCCTTTCCTTCCCGGGAAAGCAAGACAACCATACTATTTCACAGGATCAGAAAATTATGGGTAATAAACTTTAGAAGAAAAGACAGAAAAATGCTTCCTGTCACAAACCAAGGCGGGTCATACTAACAAAAGGACGGGGCCCCAAGCTACTCCTGCCTTGTTTTGCTCACCAGCCATGCCTACCTCTGCTTTTCTCAATGACGTCCCTTGGTGGTTTTCTTTTCACTGACCCCGCCGCCCACCGCCGCCTCCAACCTCATCCTGGCTCCACCACCCACGCCACGCCCCGCACTCGCTTCTCAAACGCCGCAACGGTTTTAATCTCGGCTGTTGTGATCCTTGGAGGGGCAAAAAAACAGCAGAGCAAAGAAAAAGGAGATGAAAAATATGACTACCAAATTGAAAAGGGCATAACTAAATAAATAGAAAATTCTTCTACTTTTTCATACAAATGGCATATGACAAAATATAATGAACTCATATGAAATTGTAATATCAATAATTCTGGAAATTGCAGAGTGAATTATTGAGAATAATAGCAAAAAGATATGATGTGGTTTTTACCTGGACAAAACTTGATGGCGGCAGTAAGCTTGGCCTCCCTGATCTATCCTGCCGTCCAGCCCCCCATACTCCCACCAGGAGGGGCAGGTGGGAGTGGAAACTGGGCGTGGGCCAAGCTTGGTGGCCAGGTGGTACAGCAGGTTACCCACATTCTTGTTCACGGGGGCCACTCCACTCCAGCCTGCGATGGGGAATTATGTGATTTTAATTTTTCTATAAATAAAAAAATTTTGTAAGCGAAAGTTGCATTTAACAAGGTATAAGTAACGCGAATAACAATGCTATTCATTCCACTTAGATTGTACCCACTCTTTTTGGACGCCACATGGCTATGTAATTTGTGCCGTAAATTATTTACAGTGGCCTCCGAAAGATAACCGGAAGGCCATGATTATAATACAAAGAAAAATGTATATAATGTTATCTATTAAAACTTAAAGAATGCATGAGCTCTCGGGGGTGAAGTTGGGTTGGAACCCGTGCCGCCTATACCCCACACCTGGGGGACGAGTTGTGGGACCCGTGTCCGCTTATACCCCACCTGGGGGACGAGGTTGTGACCCCCCTGCCCCGCTTATTAAAACCCACCCTGGGGGAGGAGGTTTTGTGAACCCCGGTTCGCTATAACCCCCCCTGGGGGGGGGCGAGTTTTTGACCCCGTGTCGCTATTAACCCACTGGGGGACCCGAGTTGTGACCCGTTGTCCCCCCGCTATTACCCACCTTGGGGGACGAGGTTGTGACCCGTTGGGCCGCCTTTTACCCACCTGGGGGGACGAGTTTTTTGGGCCCCCGGGGCTATACCCACCCCGGGGGGAAAGAGTTGTTGACCCCCTGTCGCTATACCCCACCTGGGGGACGAGTTTTTGGACCCGTGCCCCCTTAACCCCCACCTGGGGTGGGTGTTGTTGGACCCGTGCCGCTATAAAACCCACCCTGGGGGGGGCGAGTTGTGACCCCGTGCCCCCCCCATAAATAAAACCTGGGGGGACGAGTTTTTTTGGACCCCCTTGCCCACCCTTAAACCACCTGGGGGGGGGATTTTTGGTGGGACCCGTGGGCCGCTATACCCACCTGGGGTGGGACGAGTTTTTTTTGACCCCGTGTCGCTATACCACTTGGGGGAAAAAGGTTGGGACCCGTGCCGCTTATAACCCCAACCTGGGGGGGAGAGTTTGGCCCCGTGCCCCCAAAACCCACCTGGGGGGACGAGTTTGGTGAACCCTGGCCCCCTTTTACCCCCCCTGGGGGAACCCATTTGGACCCGTGGTCCCCGTAAAACCCCCCTGGGGGGAGGGGGTTTTGGACCCCCCTTTTCCGATATAAAACCCCCCCTGGGGGACGTTTGTGGACCCGTTATATTCACCGGATGGGGATGGGACCCCGATAATACTCACCTGGGGGGAGAGTTTTTTTGGACCCCGTTATTTCCCCCCCGGGGGGGAAGATGTGGGGACCCCACCCAACTCACCTGGGGGAGAATGTGGAACCCCGTTTGCCGCTATACTCCCCTTTGGGGGACGAGGTTGTGACCCGGGTTTAAATTTACCTTGGGGGAGAATGTGACCCGCTTTATACTCCACCTGGGGGGGGGCGAGATGTGGAACCCCGTGGCCCCCTATACTCCACCTGGGAGAACGAGATGGGACCCGCCCATACTGTTACTCCCTGGGGGACGAGATGTGGACCCCCTGCCGCTTTTACACAACCTGGGGGGAACGAGGGGGGTGACCCGCTATAACCAACCTGGGGGACGAAGTTTTGACCCCGCATACTCACCTGGGGGGATGAGTTTGGGGGTTAAAATGGGACGAGAGTTTTCGCGGTCGTTTTTTCAGAGGACCCCGACTAATTGTTTTTTTCCCCTTGGCCCTACAATAGGTGGCTTGTTTTCTAAATGGGAGATAGTTTTCATTTTGCCCCAAACCCCAAAAAAAAAAAAAAACTTAAATTAAAAATTAACTACCTACCTTAAAGTTTTTTTATGAAGCCCTAACCTAATCTTTATAGGGTTTTTTTTAAGTGAAACCTTAACCTAACCCTTAACCAACAAATGGTAATACTTAAAAAAAAAAAAAAAAAAAATTGAATATGGGTTTTTTGGCGCAACAAAAAAATAAAGACTATCTCCAATAGAACAAGCACCCGTATTGGTAACAAAAGGCGAAGAAAAAAAAAAAAATAGTCCCGGTCCCACCCCACTTTCTGGAAATAACGACCCGCCGAAAATTCGTCCCCATTATAAAAGAGTTGTGACCGTTGAACCCGGGCCTATACACATCTGGGGGGTGGGATGTTAAATGGTGACCCCACGTTATATTTCCCACCTGGGGGAGGAAAATGTTTGTACCCCTCCTTTTTTCATATTTTCCCCCCTGGGTCCCCTACAATAATTGGGTGGAGCCAAACTGGCTGGTGAGAGTTTCCGTGTTTGTCTCCTCCGTTCTTCCATCCCACCTTCTGTTTTCCCCGAATACAGACCCCAACCAGACCAAGCCTTTTTTCGGGTGACCTCCCACCCATGGCCTGGGGTGGGCCGGGGGGAAAGTGGTGGGGGCCGTATGGTAATACACTGGTTTTACTGCACGGTTTGTCCCCCCCCCCCCCCCTGCAGCTATGCGTAAAACCCCATCCTGACTGAGCCCCGCCTGGACCCCCTGTAACTTTGTGTCCAGCTGGCGGGAACTGGTTCCCCCCCCCGGTTGCATTCAACATGGGGGGCCCCCCCCGATGGGCCCGCGGGTTTTTTTCCCAGGGGGGGGGGGTCATCCCCAAAAACATATATTTTTAAATTTGCCACAGAGGTAAGTTATGTGTTTTTAAATGGCAAAAATATAATTTGGGGGGGTTATTTTCCCAGTTGGTTGCCTTAGGTTAAATGATGGTTTTATACCGGAGAATAACACTAAAAGTGAAAAGTCCCCGCCCCCCAGGACCAACGTTTTTTTCTTTTTTCTGGGGATTTTACAGAACGGTCTTGCACATACAAATTTGGGATGCTAATAATTTTGGTAATATATGGCCGAATGGACACCTTAGTGCAGTGGCGGACTATAGTTTTTTATAAAATCTTACGTAGAAGTGGTGGATTTTGAGGTTTTTGAGTTTTGAGGTTTTGGGAATGTTTGGAAGTTTCCCCAAGAAGTATATGAATTTGTTGGTTTTGCATGTGTACAACCACGGACCATGACAACGCGTTTTTCATTATTTAATTATGCTTTCGTTTTTTATCAATTTTCTTTTGAAAATGTTAATATAATAGTAGCCGTAATCTACATATCAGCCCTCGAAAGAAAATGGGTGAAAGTATATAACCAGTTTTTTTGGAACCGTATAGGGTAATTTGATTTTATTTTTTAGCACATATATAAGCTTTGGGAAAAAGAAACCGGAAGACTCATATGGGAGCCATGCAATACTAAGTTTAGCTTTTTTGAAACATAAGAGGAATTTTATTTTTGGTTCATATATCCGGTTTTTTCGCACCAAGAAAAAAATGTGGTCCCGTGCGGCCCGGGTACCCCCACAAGGTTGGGGGTCAAAACAAGCCAACAGGAAGGGCGTCAAGGGACCTTCCGAAGCCGACCAACCCCTGTCCACGGAAGGCTTGGACAAAACCACTAAAAAACCTCAAATATTCTACTTTGAAACCCATCATTGTTTTTGAAACCTCCCTGCTGATTCCCGGAACGAAAAGCCTTGGTTTATTGGGTGGACCCCCACCAACATCGCGGGCCTTTGGTGGTTGAAAGCAGAAGCAGCTTTGGGGTGGTGGGGAGAATGTGTTAGGGGTAGTTTTGTGGTGAACTGGTTTTTGGGGGGTGGTTTTACCCTCGAGCCCCCTTTGTCCCCTGGCGCGCCCAAAACACCAAACTGTTTTTGTAATTTTGGACTTTTCTAAATGATTTCTTTTTTTGGGATTGTCCCACATTCCTTTCTTTTTATTTCCCCCTCAACACGTTTTTTTTGATAACAAGAAATTGTACAGAACTGAACCCTGTGGGTAGTGGCAGTTACCAGAAACCCAATAAACACTAAATCGGGTTTGGTGGGTTTTAAGGTAACCTGGAAACCTGTACGGCCGAACCAAAGAATTTCCCTCGCCCGACGTTTTTTGGGGGCGAGTTTTGTTTCCACAATTTTTTTCACATCCGGCCCGGAGGTGGGTTTTGTTTCCTATTTTCCCGGTCCGACATGTTCCCAGTATATTGGGGATCTTTGAAATAGTACAGTACCGAAAATAATACATTTGGTCAAAGGTGGAACGAGGAGTGGCGCCCGGGTCCCCAATTCCGCTTCGCTAGCAATTTAAAGGGTTTGAGAATTTCGGGCCCTATTGGGAAATATGGGGTTTTTTGGGGGGAGGAAAAGTTGGAGCATTACTATATGCCCTTGGACGAACCAATAGTTGTCCCCCATGAGTTGAGGAACAGTGGGGGATAAATTGAGAGGATTTTTTGGGTATGAAATTTAACAGTGGGAGAAAAGTCCGGTTCCCCCCCACCCCTGGGGTTTTATAATGGAGAGGCAGCCCAAGAGAGGGTAGGGAGTTTCGGGGGGGGGAAATGGGAAGAACCTGAAGGAATAGGGCGCACCGAGTTTCCCCCCTATAACTACCCTTAGGTATCACGGTTCACCAAGAATTGGGGAAAGGGAAGCAAGAATAGGGAAAACGAAACCAGGGATAAAAAGTAAACAGCAATCAGTGTGGGTGTGGGACAAGGGAGGCTTGGTAGTGGTTCAGCCCAAAAGGATTGGTAGGGGGCAAACAAGGTTACTGAGGTAAATTTAAAGAGGTTTTTTTTGTGGGAAAGGCAATGCCCAGTAAACCGGCCCATATGTAAAGGGGCAGGAGTTTTTGTATTAGTGGATGGGGGGACCCGGTAAAGGACAAGAGGCTTCAGACCAAGTTAGGAGGTAGTAAACCAGAAACAGGGTAGGTATGACTTGCCTCCCTAGAGGGCAAACCCAGGTATGTAAGCAGTGGGAGGCGAAATCGGGGGAGAGGCCAAGGGTGTGGGGGGAGTAAACCCTTTGCGGAGAGACTAGGAAAAGTCAGTTGGCTTTACTTACAAAATCAGGCCCCTTAAGTACACAAACTTGAGTGAAAAAACATGTGGGGCCTCAGAACAGTTTAATGAGTTGGTAATAGGGCATGAGGTCAATAAAAAATGGGAATAGATCAAAGCAGAAAACGGGTTGGGAGAGGAAAAATGTGGGGTTACAAGGGTTTTTCACAGATAGGGATACACTAGTCCTTAGTTTGAGGGGGACGTTTTAAAGCCAGAAAAGGTTTGGGAATGACCCACGTTTCCAGAGGCAGGGGCGGGAGATGTGGGAGAAAACATAGGATGCAGGTAAAGAGTTTTTTTTTTTCTTCTTTGGTATTGGTTTAACAAGGGGAAGACCACACCAAAAAAGCTGTTGGAGGTCCTTTTTATGATGGGTAAGCTTTGGGAGTATTTAAATATTTACAGCAAAGGACTAATCCTTTGGGAAGGCAATAGTAAACATAAATAGAATGGGCCCCAAAACGAAGGAAGCCAAGATAATGGTCCAAATTGTGGTATGGGGGGTAGACCCCCCTAGATGAACTGGGTAGATCAACCTGGTATTAATGTGGTTCCCCCAAGGTTTCATGATGAAGGGGAAAAAGAGAAAGCCGGCTTAAAGAGCAAATAGTGGCACGGGAACGGTGAGGCCCCCGGGTGGATCAGTGGGTAGAGTGGGCAGAGGGGAAACCCATAAAGAATTTGGAATTAAATTGGAATTTTCCTTTTTAGTTTTTTTGCGGTAGGGTACAGGGGACACCAATTGAAAAATCCAATTAAAGGGGTTCACGTAAATTTTTTTTTTTTAGAAAAGGCTTGGGGTAAAAAGGAGGCAGAGAGTAGGGTCTAATCCCTACAAGCCCCTTGAGGGAGCCCAGGGCCCCCCGGAAAAATCGGCCTTTTTTTGAAACCTACGGGATGAAAACCGCGGGTTTTTAGCTCCCCCCCACCCGTGGAAGAAAAGAAGAAGATTTTTCCTTGAAGACTGGGACTCATTTTTTTTTCCTTTTGGGTTAAATTTTCCCCAGCAATTGAAACCAACCCAAACTTACCCCTTTGGTGAAGAAAAAACCTATTTTTTTTCCCTGGTGGAAGTTTTTTGTGTGGTTTTTGAATTAAACTCTGCTAACCCCGTTTTCCCTGTCCGCAAATAAATATATATATATTTTTTTTTTGTGACGCAGAAAAAAAAAAAAAAAAAAAAAAAATTGAAACCCTAACCCGAAAATCCTATCAAACCCTAACCTAACCCCTTTTACCTACACATAAAATTCTATAATCCAAAACCTAGCCCTAACCGTAATAACTTAACCTAAACCTAAAACCTTTTTTTATACCCTAAAAAAAGAACAGCAAATAAAAGAATTTGCAACAGACAAAAAACCGGGCACTAGCAGGATATTCCCCAAAACCACCTCAAAACTCATCAGAAACAAAAAAATGTTTTTTCAAGTTCCCAACCAAAGTGAATTCGGGTGGGATTCAATCCAGAATATTAACCACACTTCTAGAATGAACCACCAAATCTTTTTCTTGGGGTGGGGCACGAAAACTGTTTTTTTTTTCTGGTAAAAGTTTTGGATGTGGTTTTGAATTAATCTGCCCCCCCCCTAATCCGTTTTCTGTCCCCCCGGCAAATCTTTTTTTTTTTGCAACAAAATGAAACAAAAATACAAAAGTTGAAACCCAACCCGGGAACAAATCACCTAACCTAACCTTTTTACCCTTAAATTATTTCCCAGAAATTAACAACCGAATTCCCAACTTTTGTGGAACACCTAAACAATTTTTTTTTTTTTTTCTGGTAATGTTTTTTATGGTTGTTTTTTGATTAATCCCCCCCCTTGGGGGCCTTAACCGTTTCTGTTTGTTGTAAAATATAAAAATTTTTCTTTTTTTTTCGTCGTTAACAAGTTAGGTTAGGTTTTGTTTTGGGATAATAGGTTTATGCTTAAGGTAAAGGTGGGGCAGAGGACCAACAAAACAAAAAATCATTGTAAATAACAAAACTGACCCTAATACTAGGGAAAAAAAATTCCCCTAAAGGATTTCTGAATGTACTTCGTCCCCCCCCCTTTCCCTGGCCTTGACTTTGAATAAGCCCTACCGAACACTGGTATGTATGCTTGTATTGTACTTGTCCAACAAACATCCTGTCAAAGGATCCAGTGTGCCGTCCAGCCTTTTGTTAACCCCACACGGCCCCGCTATGAAATATGAGGTTTGGCACCTCAAAACTTAAAATTTTGTTTCCCCCCCAATTCCCCCACCCCCCAGAACTGGCTTCCCTCCTATTTGGCACCCTTGGAAGCTCCACCCTTTTATATTTTTTTTCCCTTGGCCATGGCCCCCCCCCGTATAAGCCCTGTTCGAATTGGTAAGGTTTATCCCTTCCGTTCCATTGCATCATGTGAAGATTTACACGGGCCGGGGGGGAAATGAATAACCTTGATGCCTAATCAGTGCTTTATATGCAAATCAACACTCCCCCCCCCTGCCCCCTAGTGGGTAAATGCCCTGGGCCTATGGTTATTCTTAACAACATGTTCCCCTGGCACCCTGGAGCCCAGAGAAAGAACAGCTTTTTGAAATAAGCATTGGGTTTATGTTTTCTAAAACAGGGTTAATTTGGAATGGGATTGGGTTATTTTTTTTCGTTTTTATTGGGCACCACTTTTTTTGGAGGACAAAAATTTTTTTTTTTCCTGAATAGCTTTTTTTGGTTGGTTTTTTTTTTGGTTTTTAAGAATATGCCTTTTTTCCTATTCTGACCGTACAAAAACTACAAAACTAAATCCCTCCAACCCTCAACAAAATAAAGACGTTTTTGATTAGTTAAAAAAAGATTTTTTTTTTTTTTTTTTTAAAAAGAAAATGGGTTTTTTTTTTTACGGGTAATCCCTAACCCCCAGACTTCAAATGGAAAGACTTTTAGAAAGTGGTTTTGTTTTTTTTCTCCCTCCTAAAAGAAACCTAAAATAGTAATTACTGATAAGGTAATTTTTTTTCTAGCCACTTGAAAAAATTTCAGATTTATTGGTGGTTGAAACCCTTCCCACCCGGAAAAAAAAAGTCACCTGTTGCGCCCCTGTGATGAGCAGCAGCTTTATGCTTGAAAACAACCCTTGTGTTTCCTCACCTTGGCACTTCCCCCGCCGTCCAAAGATAGAGGTTTCAAAATGGGCCCCAAGTATTTGGTTTTTTTTTGTTGGTGATTTTTTCGGCCCACTCGACCGTTTTGCCAGAAAGATTTATTGGGGCATCCTCCCCGGGGAATCAAACTGGGGCCCACACCTTGAAAGCACAACCAAAACTTGCAGACCGCCCCTAAACCATTTCTGCCACCGCCCCCTTTCCCCCCCTAAACAAAAAACCTTTTAGAGTTTTGTAATTAATGTTAATCGGCCCCATCGGCCCTCCCCAGCGAACCACCACCCAGCCCCATGGGCCGCACCCCTCTTTCACCCCCCACACGGAACCTCCACCCACTCCAATTGGAAACGAAGGCCCACGTTGTTTTTTTTTTTTTACTGAATTTTTCCCCAGGTTTTTTTTAAGGTAAGTTTATTTTTTTTATTTCCGAAAAAAAGAAGTCCCCCCAGTAACATCTCCCCCCCTTTTTTAAAAAAAATGCCTGAAGCAAATGGCCCCTAGGCTCTAAATACGGATAGTAACCCCCTTAAAATGGGCAGGTTGATGACGCCGAATCTTTTACAATTTTTTTTTGAAAATAATCTTGGCCACTCCCGTTTTTGTGAAATGGAAAATTCCAAGAAAATTTCCACCCCCCCCCGTTTTTTTGGTGATTCCCCCCCAGGCTTAATTTTTGGAGCATTTTTGGTTGGTTTGCTTCTTTTTGGTGTTCCCATCCCTTATATGGTTGTTTTTATTGGGGTTTTCTTTTGGACAGTTTTTTTTATTTTTGCAGGTTAGAATCAAGAACCTACTTATGCCCCACGAAGCCCGTGTTTAATAGTGTGGACTGAAAAACCCCCTCCCCCTCGTGCCCGTCTTTTTCCAATTTCTCTCACACCTCAGGGGCATGCAAAAGGGTAGTACCACCAGAAAATAATGAAAGGGTCTGATCCCAAACAGTATTTTTGCTGTACTTTTTGTTTTAAATTTTTTTTAATTCATTTATGTATGTATTTTTGGATGTAGTGGTGGGTACATGTTTGCATGTTGGACCACCCCCTATTACCTTGGGGCCAATGGTTGTGATTTTTTTTTTGGCAAAGACTGCTTTTTGTGGGGGCTGAACAGCCCAGCCCCCCGCGTGAAAATAGGTTGCCATGTACCTTGTGGTTCAACCTTGGCCATTCCAATGTTTTTTTTTGAGCAAAAATGATGGAAATGTGTTGGATAAAGAAAAATTTGGCCAATAATTTCCTTGTCCCCCCCCCCCCCAGAAAACCTCGGTGGGGACATGTTAATCAGAGACGTGGAGGTTAAAAACTCTCTATACAGCGGTGATTTTTAAAGTATGAAGCTAATGGGTTGGGACTGGCAGCAAGAATCCCATTCCCTGAGAACTTCCCTCGCTCAAAAATAACCAGGAATGGAAAACCTCCCCCCTGAAAGGTTTTTCTTGCCGTGACGTGCTTTGATGTGCCAAAACGTTTTAACCTGGATTTTCCCCCTGCCCAAAAAATCGATAACCTGGAAGATGAGGTTTTTCAGGTCCCCTGACGGGTTTAACAAACCACCTGAGAACAACAATGGGAAATGCAGCACCGTCTTCCCACGGCCAAAAAAGGCATGGCAAATCCCAAAAACAATTGGTTCTTGTTCAACATTTGTTTTTAAAAATAATGTTCCAATGTGGGGGAACAAGCCTAGAAAAATAAAACTTGGGGGTCCCCCCCCATCCCATGGTGACCCGATGTTTTTATTTAATTAAAGTGAATGGAACGGGTCTCCCCCCACCTTTCTTACTTCTTAATCCTCCATTTTTTATCAATTGTCCAATTCTGTGACGGCCTTCCCCCTCTACCCCCCTCTGTGTAGTTTATGAAGCGTGCTGATTCTTTTAAATGGCAGAAAGGGTTATTAGTGGAAATGTAAATGTTTTGGATGCGTAAATTTGTGGTGTAACAGGGAGGTTCCCCCCCCCCCCCCCCCCCGTTTTTATACGAAGCCCGGGGGGGGGGGGGTTCGAATATACGAGAATCCCCCGATGATAACGAGATGTATTGTTAAACTTAGTTGGTCCTATTTTCAATGATACGAAGAAATCGAAAAATACACATTGGTTACGGACATTTCAAAACTTGGGGGTTTGGATACGTAAAATTTACCAAGTTTTATTTAACTTAAAGTAAATTACAAGTTTATTTGTTACTTAAAATTATAAATGGTTTTTTACTGGCTATATGGATTTTTTAACCTAAAAGGTTGTACGATTAAATAATCCATCCCCCCTGGAAAAATATGGAAATTAATTCCTTTGGTGGCTTCCCAGTTTACCGACAATTTGTGGCCCCCTACAAAAATTCACAACCCTGGGTGGAGAAAGCCAAGCAACGGAGGTAGTAATGCCAGCAACCAACCCTGCTCCCTCGCACTACCTAGATACTACCTTTTTGTCCCCCTAATGGGCGGAAGCTACAAAGCTTGATTGAAAAGCTTTCCCGTCCCCCCGATAGGTCGAAACGAGTAGGAAGGTTTGTGACTGGCACTAAAGGCCCCCGTACAAATTCCCCCGTCCCACCAGCCCAATTGACAAACAGTTTTTGTTTTTAAAAAACTTTCTCGACCCAATTAAAAGCCAAGCCCCCCAGCCGATGCATTGATTTCCCTCCCCCCCGGGAAGAATGGCCATTGCCGACTGGCCCTCCCCGCCCTTCCTGTCCCCCCCCGTTCATCCCTAAACCGCTACTTCTCCGTTGTTTTATTTTTTTAATGCTTGTTGGCGTTTTAAAAGGTAGTTTTTTTAAATGTAATCCAGATAGTAAAGAATAATATAAGTACGGGGGAGCCCCCCCCCTGTGTGTTTTTGGCCCTAGTGTATTGGTGTAAGAAGGGTGTGGTATGGGTTTTGGGGGTTGGGTTTTTAAATGGTGAATATTTGTGATAATTGGTGCCCGGCTCCCCCCGCGGGCAAAGTATTTTCCGCTGTTCCACTCTCCTGCCCCGCCCAAGCTCGGCAGCAGTCCACCTCCCATCATAACCAGATTCTTTTAAATCACCCTTATTTAAAGGTTGGGACACACGGTGGCTACATTGATTTTTTAAGATTAAATGACCCACGTGGATAATATCCATATCCCAATAATCCCACTAAGTTTGTATAATAACGAGTGAAATAAGAACGTTTTTTAAGGTAAGCCCCCTGTACCCAAAACCCTAAGACCCTACCTTGGCGGAGGCGGCGGGGCCGGAACCCCCCTTCCCCCCATCCGCCCGGCCCCTCTCCAAAAAACGCCCGTCATCCCCTCTCCCCCATCCCCCCCCCCCGCCCACCTACCACCCTGTGGGCCCTTTTTCCCCTGAAAAAGAAAGAACAGGTCCCCACCAGCTTCCCTACCGCCCTGTTAAATAAGCAACCATAGGGATCTTCAAAAACCAGTGATCCATAGGAAATTCCTCAAGGGGTCCCCCCCCCCCTCCGCTTTTCCCCCCTACTAAAAAATATTTTACCAAGAGGTGCGATCTCCCCGCCTGGCCCGGGCCGGAACAAATCGCTTTTGGCCTCCCCCCCCCGCACCAACCAACCAACACCCCCGTTTATCACATCTGTATAAAATATGGGGTGGCCTTTCCCCCCCTAAGAAGTCCAAGGTCCCAGCCTCCCACGCCAATGGTGATAGCCAACCCATTAGATAATCAACCAGGATTCCCATAGGATTTCCCTCAAGGGTTTCCCTCGCACCCCTACTAAATATTACAAAATTTTAATGAAAATAGCTTTGAAAAACCCAAAATGTCACCTTTTTAGTTTTTTTTCTTTAATTTTATTTTTTTTTATAATATGGTTTTTGGGTCCCCCCCCCCCTTGGGGAACCAAACCTATAATTTTTTTTTAAAAACATTAAGTTAATGTTTGGTTTTTCGTTTTTATACCGAGAATGTTTCGCCTTAATACGGAGGGGGGGGTATGCCCCAGGGTTGGAAACCCTAAACCTGCTCGTTTCTTCGGGATCCCCTCCCCCTGTATTGTTCCCTTTTATCATTGGGAGGGTAAGATAATTTCACAAACATTTTATTTTGCAGGTCACTAGATCCATATGATCCTCAAGAAATGTCCCCCTTGGCTGAACCTGAAAACCCCTTTATGAGGGGCTTGAATTGGGGGGGGGAGGGAAAAGAACCTTTTTGGGGTTTTTAAACCCTCTGGGAAAAAATTTTAAAAACCCCGGCCAAAAAAAATGTCAAAGGAGAATTTTGAGCGCAGTTAGTCTTTTGTTTAAAATTTTAAAAAAGTCCCCCCAGAAAAGGTTCCCCCCAAGGTATGTTTTTTTTTTTGCCTAATATAAGTTTTTTTGGGGGTTTCAAGTAAAGGAAAAAAATGGAAGATTTTTTTGGAGGGAAAACGAGTCCCCCCCCCCAAAACAGTGCCCCGCCAAAAAAAAAATCTATTTTTTTCACGAGGGCCCTTTTTTATTGGGAAAAGGGGGCACCAGGGAAAAGCAGATCAAGGCCCAAAAATCCAAGGTTTATTTGGTACAAGGAAAACCCCGGTGGGTAAAAAAAGAGGCAGACAGAAGTGTTTTTTTTTTCAGACCGAGATGCTGACCTGTTTTAAAAATAGTCCCCCCATAGAAAATTGGACAGCCCCCTTAAACAACCGGGGATGTAGTAAAGGGAAGGGGGGGTTTTTAAAGGGGAAAAGGGCCCCCGGTTTTTTTTCCCTAAATGAGGGAAAGGGGTAAAGTGCGTGAGGGTGGTGGGAGGGCCACAGGGCAAGGCCCCAAGTTGTCTGGGGAGAATGACTAATAAGGGGGAAGGTAAGGCAGAACTGGGCCAGGGTTAGTGAAGATAAAATAGAGTTGCCCCCAAGCGTTTCCTCAAAAGAAATTTTTGGTGTTGGGTAAAGAAAATGAAAATGGTCCAGGGGAAAAGGGGAAAGGGAAAAAATTTTTGGGAAAAAAAAAGGAAAAAAAAGAAGGTTTTTTTCAGATTTGGCCCAAATCTTTTCCAAACATGTTTTTGTGGGGAATGATTAAATAAGAACAACGAAAAAAAAATCTGGGTAAGTGGCTATCGTGGATTTAAAAAAAAAAAAGTATGCCCGGTACTTTTTTTGAAGAAAAGGAACAAAAATCTTGAGAAAACAAAAAAGAAACCCCGGTCCCCCAAACTCTACCTTCAAAGAAAAAAGAAATAGTGATTTAGAAAAGTGAAAAAAGCAAACAAGTCATGAGGAAAAATTTTCTCAAGAGATGAAAAACGCGGGGAGAGAATACCGAAAAAAAGGGCAATGAAAAAAGGAAGAGGAAAAAGCAAGCCTTATAGAAGTGAAATGAAATTTTTGGACAATCAATGCACTCGGAGGAAAAAAAGAAAACACAAGATCAGGAAGGGGCAGTAAAAAAAAGCAAAGAAAGGCACCCCAGTGGAGACCCAAAAGGTTTTAGGAGGAAAAATGAAAATTTACAAAGGGAAAAAAGGCTGTGAAGGTAAAGAGGAAAAAAAAAAAAAAAAAAAGGTCAAATTTTCCCCGGGAAAAAATTTAAAAACAAATTGATACACCCTAAAGAACCAAAAAAATAGCAAAACCCCCCGGGGAAGTAAAAACAGGCCTGAGTTTGGAGTAAGAAAGGTAAATAAGACTAATAACTCTGAAAATAGAAAGGGAAGAAAAAAAAATCCCCCGGGAAGTTAACGAAGGGCCCTTTTTTAAAAAATAAAGGGAAAAAAAAATTATGTAAAAAACGAAACAGGGGAAAAAAAAAAAATGTGGATGTGGTTTTTAAAAAAAAGGTTTGTGTGGGGGGAGTCAGGAAAAAAATGACATGAATAAGGCTGAAAACAGAAGGTAATAAAAAAGAGGGACAAGCAAATCGGGATAACCTTGAGGGTTTTAAAAAAAGTAGTAAAAAGTAAAGGACACCAAAATATCAACAATTTTTGATTCCAGAATTAAAATTGAGAAAATCCCAGAAACGTGCAAATTTAGACTTTTAGACAAGGCTGAAAGGGCCCCGCCAAAAAAAAAAACGCAAAACTGGTTTGGAAAAATCGTAAAAATTTAAATGAGGAGAAATGAAAAATTTGGGGCCAAGGTGACACTGAAAAAAAAAAAAAAAAGAAAAAGGGGGAAAACCCCAATCCCCCCCCTCTGACCCTTTTTTTTTAAGGCAGTGAGGAAAAAAGAAGAAACTTAATAAAATGCAGCAGTGGGGAAAAGGGGCGGAAGAAAAAAAGGTAAAAAGGTAAAACCCTTTTTGGGGTCATAAAGAAAAAAAAAGAAAAAAGGTAACTTGAGGCTAAAAAAGGGGGGTAAAAATTGGGCCCTAATAACGAAGGGGAACATTGAGGCTAATTAAAAAAAGAAATTAGGGCAAAACGGGGAAAGGAACATTGGGGCTTAAAAACCCCCAAAGAACAAAGGAAAAGGGGAAAACAGAAACAAAATGTGGGCGGTTGGGAAGAACCAAAGAACAAAGGAGAGAGGGACAAGAAACAAAAGGTGTGGGAAGACAAACAAATGCAAACAGTCCCCAAACCTTTGTGGAGGAAAAATTCAAGAATTCTTTCGGAGGCCCACACGAGACCCCAGCCCGGAGTTTTTTAGAAGCCTGGGTAAAAAAAGAACAACACAAAGGTAAATTAAATAGAGGTTTTTAGGAATGAAAAGAAAAAAAGGGATATGATTTGATATTCTATTTTTCTGAGTGAAGAAGGCTGGGAAGGGTTTTTTAAAAAATGTCAGACCCCGCGAGGAGGAACTGATGAAGAACTGGGGGGAAAAGGAAAAAAAAAAAAGAAAAAAAAATGGGGGGAAAAAAGCCCCCGAAAAACTGAAAAAAAAAAGAAAAAGAAGATATGGAAAAAAAGGAGGGTCAAAGAAAAAAGGAAAAGAGGAAAAAAAGGAGATATAAGAGGAAAAATTTTTTTTTTTCCAAGAAGAAAGTAATGAAAGGTTTTTCCCCGAATAAAAGGCGTCCCCGGGGGAGCGGGGTGGGTTGAAGACGAACGAAAAAAACAAAAGGAAAAAAGGGTGGGGGAAAGGGGGGGGGTTGGGTTAAAAAATGTTTTTTTGGAAATGAAAAAGCTGCCTAAAGATGAGCAGGGAAAAAAAACAAAGGCAGGGGAAAAGTGGGGAAAGATGTTTTTTTTTGGAAAAAGAAAAAGCTGCTAAAGATGACCCGGAAAAGAAAAAAGGTTTAAAAATTGGTTTTAAAAATTTTTTTTTGGAAAATTTTTGGCCGGTAAAAGAAAAAAAAAGAACCTAAGATCGTAAAAACAAGATCCGGCCCCCCCCCCAGATGATGGAAGAGTCCAGAGTAGAGAATGGGAAACAAAGGCATGATCCGGGGCAGGTTGGTTGGGGAATCGTGTGAAACCGGGGTTTTAAAAACCAAACACCCAGGGTTACCCACATGTGATGGAAGGGGAAGAAAAAAAAAGAAAAACCCAAAATACCAAAATCCAGGGATAGTTCAAACTCCAACAAAAAAAGTTGGAAAAAGGGGGTTTGAAAATTAATTTAAAACCCGGGACTTGGGGAGAAAAACACTTAAAAAGAGTAAACCATGGAGCAAGAAAAATGATTTTAGTTTCCCCCAGGGATTTTTAAAAAAGGCTAAAGAAATTTTTGGCGGAACCAGACAAAGGAAAAAACAAAAAAAAGG